>JABSTR010001898.1:0-67819 GCA_013339765.2 Haemaphysalis longicornis | reverse complement strand
GGGGGCAGGTGGGAGCAGCCATCGGAAAGACGACACACGGCGCGAACTTTGGCTTTTTTAGGGGGCCGATAGGCCTTTGCGAAGATGGCGTAGACAAATGCAAGGAGGAAAGGGAGATAGCGGGGTCGGTGCAGATCGGGCAGGCAAACGAAAGGGACGACGACGGCGTCTCAAGAAGAGAGGGGGGAAACGGAACATCGCGTACATAAACATGCAGGTTGGCAGGAAAAAAAGAGAAGTGGATGGAGATTACTAAGCAGATAGAAGAGGAAGATATCCTGGTATACGCTGCGACCGAGAGGGACCTACGGGACTTGGAGGAACCTCCGGTAATCGGAGAGTATGTATGGGAAGGTTGTAACAGGGCGGCTGGCTTGAGAAAAGGCGGAGGAGTAGGTATGCTTGTACGGCAGGGGGCTAATTGGAAGAGAATGAAAGAAGACTGTAAAGAACATGTGTGGATGAAAGGGATAGTGGAGGGTAGGGAGATGGCTTTAGGGGTGCTTACTTGTGGACGAGCAAGGATAGCAAAGAATAAAACGAAAAATTGGTGCCGTGTCTTAAAACGGACATCGAAGATTTGAAACGTTCCGGGGAGGTACTATTGGTAGGGGACATGAACGCCCACATTGAAGATTTAGACGGGTACACAGACTTCAACGGAAATCTAATGCTAGATGTGTGAGTACCAGAAGCTGATCATACTAAATAGGGAACAAAAATGTGATGGTCAAATAACGTGGGAGTGTGGTAGGAGACAGTCGAGTATTGACTACTGCCTTATTTTAGAGGGACTTTATCAATGGTTGAATGGAATGACCATATATGAGGAAGCGGGGCACAGTCTGGGCAGTGACCACAAGCGCATAAACCTGAGTTTTGGGAAACTGGGGGGCAAGAAAACGGGTCGACCGGGGAAACGCACAAAGTTAAACAGCAAACAAATTGCGGATATAGCCAAAAGCATAGATGCTGACATAGAAAGAAATCCTGGAGAAGAGTGGGAATATGACAGGCTCATGATGACTATGCAGGACAAATAGTCAAGGTAGAGGAGGCCAATCGATCGAGAGGGAAAAAAAACACCCAAAAGCTGGTGGAACAAAGTAATCAAGGCGGCGATAGAGAGGCGTAAACAGGCGTCTAGAGAGCACAGGCAGGCCAAGAGGATGGGGAGACATCAGGAGGAGGTGGACCTAAAATGGGAGCAATATAAGCAAATGAAACAGGAAGTGCAGCAATTATTGCAGGCGAAAATAAAGGGGGACAGCGAGCGATGGGTAGCGCACCGAAAAGGTTTTAGAATGATGTGCAGGCATTAGGGAAACGTACGAGTCCCACACAAGGCTGTACTATAGAAAACGAGCAGGGGCAGATGCTCAAGGGAGAGGAAGCATTGGCATACCTACACAAAGTCATCACGGAGAAGTTCGGTAAGGTGGATGAAGAGGCCCCGCAGCGACACAGAGATGTCGCGGCGGGTAGGCCGGAATGTCTGGAGATAGATGGCAAATGCTGAAATGGAAAAAAGCAGAGAAAACGTCCCCAGGAATACCATGGCAGGCACGAATGGGATACCGATGGAGTTGATTAACCAGTTAGGACCAAAGAACAAGGGAAAGCTTATGCAAGCCATCAGAACAAGGATAGAAGAAAAGGCCATACCGGCCACGTGGCAAATGAGCAGGATGAACTTAGTGTACAAAGACAAAGGAGTCAGGAGAGAAAGAGAGAGACAAACATTTATTATACTGGTGAGCAGGAGGATGTTCGTAGGGCCTCCATCCAGTGAGAGGCATCCTTATTCCAAGATGCCTTGGAGCTGGCTGGCCGTCCGGGCCCGTTCCACCAGTCGGCGCTGGTCCGAGACTCGGAGCTGGTCAGCTGCTCCACCCACTGCTCATAGGTAGGGTTGGGATTTGGGGTTAGAGTGGGGGTCCGTTGGCACTCCCATACCACGTGGTATAGGGTACCAGCAACAGGGCAGAAGTTACAGGTGGCAGGGTATTGGGTGGGGTACATAGCGTTTAGTAGGGTGTTATGGGGATACGAATTGGTTTGTAGGCGCCGGAAAGTGGTTTCTTCGTCGCGCGTTAATAGTGAATGAGGTGGCGGGAAGCGACGGCGGTGGTTTTTGTAGTGAGCTAAGATTTCGGTGTATGTGTGGAGTGGGGCCGGCTTTAAAGCAGTTCGGTCGTTGGTTTCTCCCTCTGAGGTAACGGCCCGGTGTGTATCAGCAAGGGCAGCGGCGTGTGCCGCACTCGTTCCCTTGGTGGGACTGGTGGCCGGGTGACCAGATGATATTAATTTCTGGTAGTCTTCTTACTTGACGAAGAAGGTACAGTGTAGGTTGAGATATGCGGCCAATTAAAAAGTTTCTGCAGGCAGTCTGTGAGTCAGTTATAACAGTAAGAAATTCCTCGTCTGTTGCAGCAAGGGCGATGGCACACTCCTCAGCAGTCTCGATGCTAGTGGTAAAAACGGTCGCTGCTGCCACTTCTGTGCCTTGAGTAATAACGACACAGGCTGCATGCGCTTTCTGATGAGGGTAGGGCGATGCATCTGTGCATCGAGTGCATGATAGATGGTGATTGTCCTTATGAATTAATCGAGCTCGTGCCGTGCGCCGTTGTTTGTTGAAAACCGGGTGCATGTTTCGGGTCAGAGGAGCCACGCGGATGTGTTGCCGAATGTCTGCTGGGATTCGAATCTTCTGATCTTGTCGTGGTGGGACGCTCAAACCCGAGCTCGTATAGAACAGTAACCATCACGTCAGTGCTGTACAGGTTAGCAATGCAGGCAGTGAAGTTCGAACTAGAGCAGTGGGTGGAAGAAAATAGGATATTAGGGGAGCTTCAAAATGGGTTTCGAAACGGCAGAAGACTAGACGACAACTTATTCGTGGTAAGCCAATGCATAGAGGAGGCGAAGATGCAAAACCGACCTTTGTGGTTAGCCTTTCTGGATATTAAAGCGGAGTATGATAAGGTAGACAGGGAGCGGCTTTGGAGTATCCTGGAGGACGAGGGAGTTGGGGCAGAATTCATTAGCTTACTTAGGAAGCTATACCGGGAGAACCAAGTGCAAATAGTGTTGGAGGGGGTAACGTAGAATAGGCCTGTAGACACCTGCAAGGGTTTGAAACAAGGATGTCCTCTTTCTCCGCTGCTGTTCATGATCTACATGGCGGGGTTAGAAAGGAAGCTAAAAGTCAGCACGCTGGGGTTAAACTTATCCTACATGAAAAACGGGCAGGTGGTGGAACAACGGGTTCCGGGACTAATGTATTCAGACGACATATTGTTGATGGCGGACAACCGGGTAATATGCAGGGCTTGATGGATATATGCGGTGAAGAAGCGACGCACCTAGGGCCATCTTTTAGCAGAGAAAAATCGGGGATCATGGTCTTTAATGACGGCGAGGAGCACCAAACAGTATCAGTGCAGCAAGTAGAAATACCATTGGTGAAAGAGTATAAATATTTAGGAGTATGGCTAAACAACAGCCAGGATTACACGCAGGCGCATGAGGATCACCTTAAGACGAAAGGAAGACTGAAAGCTGCTATATTGAACCATAGAGCCCTCTGGGGAAGCAGCAAATACGAGGTGGTAAGGGGAGTCTGGAAAGGGGTCATGGTACCAGGATAAACTTTCGCTAATTCAGTTCATCGCATGAAGCCAGAGACCCAAGCAGGCCTGGAAGTAATTCAAAGGTCGGTAGGTAGATTGGTCCTAGGGGCCCACAGTAAAACTACAAATGAAGCGGAACAAGGGGATATGAGCTGGTCGTCTTTCGAGGCGAGGGGGCGCATAGCGAGATAAAGTTTGAGGAGCGACTTCGTGACATGGAGGACGAAAAATGGGCCGCGAGGGTGTTTCAGTACCGGTATATGAGGAGCGTGGACACGCGGTGGAGACGGAGGACCAGACAGCTGACCAAGCGGTACGGAAAGTCGGTAGGAGAAAGCGGGGTTTACACAACAGTTAAAAAGAAGGTAAAGGCAGAGGAGACGACCAAGTGGGCACAGAGAATGGAAGCGAAAAAAACCCTGGACACTTATAGGGCAGAGAAACGAGAAATTAAGAAGGATGGATTCTATGGCAATACGATGGCAATACGAGAGGAAGTGCGTAGCTCTTCGAGGCACGGGCAGGGTGCCTGAGAACCTGGGAATACACGGGTAGCTACAGGCAGCAGGATGAAGCATCTGCATGCTGCGGCAGTGATCGGGAAACTATAGACCATATAGTCAGGAGGTGTACAGAGATACGGCCTCCGTGGGGTGAGGGGAAAACGACGCTGGCGGAGGCTTGGGGATTTGGTGCGATGGAGAACCTCAACTTCAAGGCCATAGAGGTGACGAAGAGGCGACTGGAGTGGTGGTGGAGGAAAAGCAGGGAGGGGATGGGTACGCAGGCGGAGTAATCATACGGATGAGAATTTAGAACAGCGAGGGGAGAAAAACGAGGGGTGGGGGCGATGAGTATAAAACAGAAAAGAGGCGGAGGCAGGAGGGAGGAAGCAAATTTATAGGTTAGCTGGGAGTAGGGCAAGTAAACGTAATATAACGGGCAAGTCGGTTGCTTACAACCGACGCCCCGGTTCAAAGGAAAAGCCAGTAATCATCATCATCATCATCGTGCTGCCTCAGCAGACTATGCAGTTTTTTCGCTTGGGAAGATGGAAAGGTGGCCTTCTTGTGCATGCGTGAATAAAGTGTTTGTGGACGTATTTTTTATTCGCCGTGATGCACGTTTATTGTTCTGCGTGGGTGCTTGCACATGAAAGCCATTCCGTCATCCCCTCCCAGCAGTTTTGGGCTGATATTGCACCAGTTCTGCAGGCGCGCGGGAGCATGCGTGCGGCGCCAAATCGCCGGCGGCGTTCAAGGTTGTTGTTTTTCCGTGACTGTAACTAAAACCGCTTTGTGTAACTGTAAAACAAGCTGATAATGCCAGAGTGATTGTTGAAATGTAAAACATGCTAATTGCGCCGCTGTGTAAAAGCGGAATGCTGCCCTAACAATGGGCATATATGTTTACCGATTCAGCGGATGCTACGCGGCTTGCAGAATAGAAACGAAGCATCGGAGGAAACTACAGAAGGGTGACGCAGGCTGCAGTTATTTGCGAAAAGTACGTTCAGAGCAGTTGTACTGAGCAAATACTGATATATATGTTCACGAGTGTTCAGTATGCCCGATGTTACAACGAGCCTCCCCGTGCGATGCGATATTTACGATAATCACATATTACCTAGAACAAATCGTGCTAGGAGTGCCAGAAAAGCAAAAACCTAAAAATATGCGTGAGCAAAAGCCTCCAACAAAGTGGTAAAAGCGTGCGCAGTCGGATGTTTTCGAGTTTGGCGCAGCACCCGCCTAATCGGTGAGCCTTGAAAAATTTGGTGCCGGTAACGGAACTCCTGCAATTGAAAAAGGCAGCTTACGCCGTGTTTGTGAATCTGCAAGCGTGGTTGATAGGATGATGGTGCTGCACACTGGAAACGGCGGCTTATTACGACATCCCATATTCCAGTGACATGAATATGAAAGTGCCGACCTGTGCCACGGGTTTAATTAGGTAGCGCCTACTGTGGCACTGAAGACACTAACTTCGCCAAGCTTTTCATTGAAACGATGGCAACGTTCAGACGCCGTTGCTTGGTCTGCAATCAGCGGTTATGTGCCTGAGCGGACGGTGGGTAAACGTGCACTCTTTCAAAAGGTACGGTTAATAAAAGAAGGATGTTTCTTTGACAAATATTCGGGGTGATTGCTGGAAAGGGCGCTTTATGAACGCACCATTTTTACAAAACTGTGATTTTCCAGAGAAGTGCTCTAGATTTCCGAAGACCGCTGGGGAGTAGGCCTGCGGCACCAAAGCTTGGGAACAAAATATGCTTCTGTTTAAGAGTCGATGAAATGAACCGACTCAGCCCACCTACTGTGTCAGAAAATACATTTAGCTGAACAGCACTATAAATAAAGCTTATACTGTTAAAACGGCGCTAGAAGACACCGTCGAGAACATATGAAATGTGGTAAACCCGATAGCTTTGCAGAACTTCATATAGGCTTTCGTGCAAGGAACATTCTCTAAATATTTGCGTCTTAGTCGAAGACTCAAAATAAACCACGAAAGCTGTCATCAACTCCCCTTAACAGATGTGGTCTGCTGGACGAAAGCAAAAATGAAGTAGTGCTCCTATAGAGGTTGCGAGGGCAGCGCGGCCCGCACCCGCCCGCCCGGCAGCACCCCTTGCGGCTGCCGCCGGCTTTGATCGGTCGCGGTTGCACCCGGAAGATCGCGGTCGGCACACAAGTCAGTATATTATACGCGCGTTTACACGCGCGTTCCTACAGCCTGGTGCTAACCTCTGTTGTGGAGAATGAAACGCCTAAGTGCTTTCTCTGCGGCATTGGTTTTGCATCCTGAACGAAAGGTTAAACTTCCTTTTTTAAAGTGCTGGTGTGGCGTACCATAATTACGTTTCCTTGACTGCAAACACTGCGTGTTGTGTGTCTTTAGGATAAGAGCTTGGCAGACGCCCCGGAAAGGCGTAAGAAACCATTTTTTTAGCCGGACCCAATGATATTTTAGGCTGGTTATGGCTGTTTTATCTAGCGTTGAGGGATGTCAGCGTTACGCGCCCGTCATTGCACGTAGCGTTTACGTGCCGCAAACGAAGGCGACGAGGTCCGGATGTGGCCGGCCGGTGGTCCGTAGGCGAAGCAGGCGTTGTGCGCTGTCGCTGCACTGAACTGCGTGAGCCGCACGCTGCGTTGTATTACACTAGCTACCCATTGCTAGCTTGGCCAACTGTTACTGCTATTACTTATTATTGCCGTGATACACTGCAAAGCCGTCCGGGCGCACGTGCGCGACGAAATAGCCGTATCTGCATTATTTGGCTGGTCTAGGCATAACCAGCAGCCGTAAACTCATCGTAAAGTTTTCCAGATATGTGCATACCAAGCTGCCTGGGTGCTAAGCGAACCCACTCGCCGACGCCAATAACGCGTGCGCGTCGCTTCGCCTTGGCGCGTCATGTGCGGTGTCAACGCGTCTTCAGTCCGCAGATAACAGCTTTGCTGGAGGTGGGTTGAGTACGCAGTGAACTGAAACCTTCAAATTTGGTCTTCGTTCTCCATCGTATATCAAGTCCGGTATCGCAGGCATTGCATAGAACTGTTCCCACATGCGGTTTTTTTTCAAGCGTTCGCTCTTTTTTCTCAAGTCGTATTTTCGCTAGTTTCATAAAACACGTATTGCCCAGATTGCACCTATTCAGTCGGAGCTGTGTGTGTTCTTGACATGTTTTAGATGCGGAGCGTCTTATGCTCGGGGATATGTCCCGCGGCGTCGGCGGTGGTCGGGCGTCCACACACCACCGTTTCTTAGCCAATCCCCCACGTGGGTACGTGCTATAGAAGAGGAACAACAACAACAACAACAATAACTCCAGTTGTGCTTGCGCTTGACTCCGTGATTCTTCAGATGAAGTAGGATGGAAGCAACAGCCCCGTCAGTGAGTGTGCCGACGCAGTTAAGTGAGAGCATCAGCGCAAACACTAACAGCAATTACACCCAACTACAATCCACGGAGCGTGTATCGTTCTCGTCTTTAGCAACTGCAACGGCGACGACTACATACAACCGCTGCTACGAGATCTAGTGACTGTGCACTTCAGCGACCATAGGGCCGTTATACTCACAGTAAGAAGACGTGCAAACCTAAATAAAGACCTTTAAATACCACTTCAATCTCGTCTCACTCGCGTATATACGCATAAAATACGGAAAATTACACCCATCTCCCAGAAGGGAACCATGAGTAGGATATAGGAGCATTACGGGGTTCACTACATTTCCGCCAAATTTTGCTAACAAACATAATGGAAACGCAAACGGAACCACCATGACGCTCCGCATCCTACTCATGGTTCCGTTCGGGGAGA
The DNA here is from genome assembly GCA_013339765.2 of Haemaphysalis longicornis. Taxonomy (NCBI): domain Eukaryota; kingdom Metazoa; phylum Arthropoda; class Arachnida; order Ixodida; family Ixodidae; genus Haemaphysalis; species Haemaphysalis longicornis. The sequence continues at coordinate 59,853 of JABSTR010001898.1, read as the reverse complement.
TGGGTGTAATTTCTTTCAGTCCATGGCCATTGGGGGTCATAAGTACGACGCTCACTACTGCTTGCTATGGTGCCCATACAGTGCCCAAATATACCTTCGCTAGGTGCCCATTCTCGGGATGTGTTTTTTCACGGGCCCGTGGGGCGACAGGTTTGTTTAAGCTTTGTATTACGTCCAGTTCACTCTCGCTCTTCGTAGTGATTTTACAAAAGTCACAGGGATTCAGGCTACGTTAGAAGCATTATAAGTTTTGTTGAACCAAACAATAGCTGAATTGCATTAGGAATGTGCCTAACCATTGTTGAGACATTACAAACACCCATATTTTTAGTGTTGCTAATAGCGCGACCGCATGATTTCTGGATAGAATAAGAGAACTTATGTTTTACATAGGTGGCTTGCGCTGGAGGCAATACTTGAGTACCAGTTGCAGTGCAATTTACAGACTGTTCGCAGGTCATCAAACAATTTGTGTACTATATCTCCTATCACCTGTGCAGGTCTACAGGTGCCCTCAAGAAATAGACAACCAGCCAGCTGCATTCGTCATACCAAACATGGCGTAAGCACTTCATGGCACAAGACTTCATGGATGCTGCCCCTCACACGACTCCCAAAAATGACCGTGCCGACTGATCTCCCAGAGTTATTCAGTTGCATTAATGACTGCCTGCAATGCTTCTTGCTGCCTTATTGATGCTTCTGATGGGCACCGCAACTATATTTCATCTATTGAACCTTGCAATTAGAGCCTGAAAATCGAACGCAAGTCTCGGCACTCACTAAAGCGGGACAACCGAAAAGCCTATCGTTGATACAAGGAACCAACTGTTTATCTCTGACGTGCCTCATCTCATTAAAACCACTCACAACAGCGTCCAGTCTCCATACTCCACTCGCAAATTGTTGTTGCTAGCAGTAATATTTGGAATGGGTACATCCACGAAAACACTTTTAAAATATGAAGACTTCAGGGTAAGCGGTCATGGTAAATGTCGTTTGTCACCTTACGTGCCGCGCGCTGTTGGAGTGATCAGATGAAGAGAATCATAATGGGACCTACGTTGTCAAATGCGCTCGTAACGTCCTCGGGAAGGATGGCTGTCTTAGCGGTGAAGAACTTCTTGCTTGGCTTGTTGATGGATAGTTTCCAGCGCCTGTCTCGTCTATTCTGTTTCCTTGTCCGTATTTTTTGTCGCGCTCCTAACCTTGGGTCCCTGCGCGCCGTAAAAGTTCGTCGGTACTTAGTGTAACCCCTCAACAGGGAAAACGTTAATCGGGTGTTTTTTTCTGGCGAATTGTGAACTCCCATCATGGTGAATAGATGCACCGTTTGTAAGTGCAGTGCACGCCGACTGTGTAGTGTGGTGGTGCTTTCCCGGATTCTCTGTTTTTAGATGAAGGATAGCATGCAAATATACGCAGTGCTCCCATGATGTGCCTCGTAAATCATATTGCACTGTAATTCTTCTCGTTGAAATCAAACAGATAAATTGTATAATACCATGCTGAATACAAAACATGTGGTGTAATCCGCGAGAATACAGGCGGCACAGACATTTTTAAACTCTGTCAGCACATGGGGGATTGCGAAACATACCTGATGTAAAATGTACTCTAGTAGCATTCCTCACTGCCTGGTGCCTGGTTGTGAGATGCAAAGCATAGTAATGCCGAGTTCAGTTGTGCATTTGTGCGCAGCACTTTTGAAATTGTGCTCGACTGCGTGTTTGAAATGGCAAAAATGGCGCGTGGTCCCACAAATACTGTCGCGTTACCTTAAGGGATTCTGTAATGTGTAACCATTGTCTCATACACAATAACCATATACTGGTTCTCTGTTTCCTATATTAGACTGGTCACATTTAAAGCGGAAGACGTGAATTTGTGTGCCTTAATCGAGCCTGTAACCTGTCGTTTGACTACGTTCACATACCTAAAATATCGCCGCCTGGCCCTTTGCCTTTCTGGGAAGGCGACGCTTTCGGAAGGTAATCCGGCTTCTGGAGAAAATGCAGCCTTGCAAAGAATTAATATGAAGTTCATTTTTTCCCTCTTCACGTTTGTGCGTGTGCATGTCCACAAAAATGGGATTTCTATTCAATCACTGCTACTGATTTGAAGTTGCCCAGAGACAATAGACCTCATTGGAGTTCATCAAATAAGCAAGGAGATTCAAGCAATTTTGTTAAATCGGGCGCTAGTGCTTCCCATCATACACATCCTAACTGGAGAAACTGTCTGACCAGGGTGTCGAACCAAACCGAACCGAAAACCGGAAGTGAACTGGTATTTTTGCCGGAACTGAACCCCAACCCAAACCATCAATTTTTGAGCACGCTCAACCCGAACCAGAACAGAACCGAAAAAAAATAACGGTTACCGGTTCATGCCGAAATGGTTCTGTTGATATTGCACAGTCAATGCAATTCAGGCCTTTTTTTCTTTCACGTAGCGTCAACTTCGTACCCGCTAGCGCATTTCCCCTCCAGACAATTGAACACTATCATGCCCTATGTAACACCAGGGGAAATGAATGAGCACCAATGTAAGAAAGGTCTCTTGCTACTGGAACCGCAAGCGTAGTGCAAGCTGACCAAACGAAATGTCATTCTCGGCGGCTGGCAGGGGATATAAAAAGACTTTGCCCTTCCTTAGCTGCGACTTTGTTGGCGCAATCAGGCTGCAGGAGTGCTCCACTGCGCAACAGCGAAAGCCCACACCGTATATGTTCACACTTTTTGTAGTTCGTAATTTTTTAAAAGGTCTGACACCGTCAAATGATTAACACTTGAAACGTGTGACCGCAGGAGCTACTCAGTGGCTAAGCCGTTTGCTGCTGACCACAAGTGGCCCCGATCTCCATTCCCAGGACCATTTTTCAGAAGTAGATGGAAATCGAGAACGTCCCTGTATTGAGATTTTTATCCACGTTTAATATCAATTTGATTGGGGGTTTTAACTCGCCGACGCAACGCCGGTGATGAGGCGTGCCATTGTGGAGGCCTTCGGATTGAATTTGACCACCTGGGGATCTTTATCGGGCGCCAAAATCTCGTACATACGGGCGTTTTTGGTTTTCGCCTCCACCAGTAAAGCGGCCGCCTCGGCCGGGAATAGAACCCGCGACCTAGTACTCAGCAGCGCAGCGCCTTAGCCACTGAGCCACCGCGGCGGGTCCACATTTCACCAGCTGGTTAAAATAAGTCTGCCGGCTTCGATCTCAAAAACAACAAAAATGAAAAGGTGAGTCACGTTTTTAAATATTACGCAAAAAGTAAGTAAAACGGAATGCATAAAAAAAGCACCAGAATCTGGATATTTCTCCATACTTTTCTTTGCCCTGTCTTTCTCAACCAAACGTGTAATCAGTGCAAAGGAAGTGAGTTCCGTGGTCAGTTCTTGAGGACAGTCCAGAGGACAAGTTCCGCTTTTTACAGATATAAATAAAAACAAATTTGTCAGGAAAAACTTTGCAGTTGCGCCCTTAATCCCATGGCAAAAAACTGCGGCCCCTCTACCTTGTCTTGGAAGCAGAAACAGTATTAAGCAGATGCCAAATCAGTTTTGTCTCTTTCAGATCTGCTTTTTTTACGAACGTGTACTTGTAATTACTGCCCAACTCGCTCCATTACGTCTACTAATACTCATTCTGGAGGGGAGTACTGGTGTGGACGAATTAAAGACAGTCTACCGCAAAAAGCCCCATCTCATGCTCCACGCGTCCATTTTTCCTTGCATTTTGTAACACCATAATCTCTTTGAAGATTCCGCAATGTGCCACAGAGAACGATGGCCGGGGGTCAGGCGGTACGATGACATACTGGTTGTACTGCACACATCCGGTGTAGCTATCGCAAAGGAATTGCTTGATTGTAGGGTTTAACGCGCCCACGCAACGCAGGTGATGAGGCGCGCCGGCGTGGAGGGCTCCGGATTAATTTTGAACCACATGCAGGGATCTTTAACGTGCGCGGAAATCTCGCACACGCGAGCGTTTTTGCTTTTCGCCTCCATCAGAAAACCGGAAAAAAAATTAACCCGCAGCCCTCCACTACGGTGCTCCTCATCGCCTGCATTGTGTCGGCGCGTAAAACCCTACAACCAATCAAACTCGACAAACGTGCACAGGGTAGGCTGGGCCGTCGTCGCGAGGCACGCACAAAAAAACCCTGGGCATTTTTTTGGTCTTGTTAGCTGCTGTAATCCCGCCTTAATCTTCGCCAATATCTTGGCCAAGTGGGTACGCTTGGATTAACGAACGTTCGCAGTGAACGCTGGCCGATAACTGCGACGCCTGGACACACAAACGCTCCGCATTATCTGGGTATTTGAACCACGGGGTGGTCGCCGTAATGGTGGCCAATATCCCTAAAAGGGTACGCTTGCCTTTACAAACGTGCGCAGCAGACGCTGGGTGGTTTTCGCGAGGCACGCAAAACGAGCGCTCGGCCTTTTCTTGGTTTTGTTAGCATTCGGGAGGTCACCCCGAGGCACGCGCTCACGCGCGCGCCCGGCCAATCATTATTATTTATTGGTATTGGTATTACGGTTTGATAAACATTGATTTGATTGATTGATTGTGGGGTGTAACGCGCCGACGCAACGCAGGCGATGAGGCGCGCCGTAGTGGAGGGCTCCGGATTAATTTTGACCACCTGGGGATCTTTATCGTGCGCCGAAATCTCGTACACACGGGCGTTTTTGCTTTTCGCCTCCATCAGATACGGTTTGATAATATTTGCTAAATTCAACCCATATTTTTGTACGGTTTGATAAACAGGTTCCTTACAAAAATATGGGATGAATTTAGCAAATATTATGTTATGAGTACGGATTTGGTTTCTACTAATTGGAAACTCCCAAGTTGATGCGGTATTGTTATGAAACGTTATTCAAATTCACTTTCAAGTATGGTCAAATGGAGTTATGGCATTAAACTTATGCACGAAACATTAAAGGCATTAAACATATGCAACAGGGCTCGAGAACAATAGAACTAAACATCAAGTGCAGGTCAGTCCTCTTGGCAGCATTAGCAGCTTTCGTCGAATTTTTGCGCGGGATAATTTTCTTCGGCACGCTTGCAGACAGTCACGATGTGAGCCAGCTTTTCATTGTATGGCAATATATTTTCGTAAAAGCTTCACAAGAAGGCTGATCATATCTTCTTCTTCACCGTAATGAAGTGGCTCATACGGACAGACAGGGGGGATTAAGCAGGGTTAATATGGTAAATATGGGAGTAAAATAACAATGATAACTAAATTTTCTCCTTAATGGAATGATTGTTTTACATCTGGCACTTTCATTTCGTTCACTTTTGTTTACTTTGTCGTCGACGTCTGGGGATAGATATTTCGCCGATTTCTTAATTCCTGTCTCAATTCATGACAAGCCAGCTGAAAAGCAAAACAAAACTACAGAAAATACCCACAAACCACGCTGAACAGTCTCGCAAAAAGCGAATTCGCAATGTGCGAACAAATCTGGCTCGTTTTAATCTGTCCCACACCAAGATATGGGATATTTTTAAAAGGATCTATTATTTGCGTTAAACCTTTGGAGGCCGTTATCTCGTGTATGTTCTTGTAACCTCTTTTTTAGGTGAAAGTTACCAAGCTTTCATTTTTCAGGGAAATTTTATCTGACGTAGTTTTGGTTTTTGGATTTGGTTCATTAAAAAAACAACCTCTAGTGTACATGCTAAATTTGTGTACGCGTCAGCCCGCATCAATCTCTCGAAGTTCGAGACAGAACGTCGATGGCCTCTAAGGAAAGTTTAAAAACTGCCCCTTGGACTCCCTTCCACTATATCTATAGCTATATTCTCAGCTATCTGAGCTATCAAAACGCTTGTCAATACATGAACGAGGACCCATTTGATTGATCGGGCTCTCCTAACTTCCGCTGGCACCCGTTTCTCACACACAAAACGATTCGCGAACGCTATCGCGAGACGCGTCAATGATACCCCCACGCCTCCCGCCACTTTATCGACAACAGATCACTCTCTCCCACTCGTGAAAAATATTGCCTAAACAGGTTAGCCGCGTATATCAAAATAATTACGCCGACCAGTATCCGAATGAAACGACTCATAATCATGCACTATTTCACCTAATGCGATTTTCAGGAACGCAAGACTAACTTTAATTAAGATTATAATGACTGGTATGCAGCTCTGCACAGAAGCTATCCAGAGCCCCAACTGCGACTCGTCCGCCTGGCCCTCGATGTGGTGGCACCGGTGGCCAGACCTCACAAGGGCGGTGGGGTCTAGTAATGCCGGGAGGGGGTTGGGTGCGGCTGTTTTCTCACGGGTCGCTGAGGTGGTGAGCTTGGCAACAGAGGCACCGGCTGAGGCCTACCGCTGAGGCTCCAAGGACTTAGCTGCTCGACCTCCTGCAAAAAAACTGTACATAATAAAATTCTTTCTCTCCCTCTCAGACCGACGAAGTGGCCATAGCGATAGCCCTTAGTCAACCCGGCACCAAGACCTTCGTCATGGACTCTCAGAGAGCATACAGCAACTACAGAAAAGCATGGGCGTCTCTCACAGCGACCCGCATTCCTCAAAAGACAGGCCTTCTAAATACCAAAACCTAGCTCATATGGGTCTCAGCGCATTCCGATGTCGAGGCAATGAGTTTGCCAATCAACAGGCCCGCGAAGCTACCCTCCGGGTCGAAGACACTACACAACAACCCATCACTAGCTACCGTGAAGTAGTCAGACACTACAGGCAGGATAGGACACGTTTTCCCCACCTCAGCACTCCCTTCCTCGACAAGAACAATGCATCTCTTGACAAATTCAAGCCGGGTTCGTTCCACGCCATTTACCTCAAAAGAAAATTTACCGCGCGTGATACAAGGAATGCCCCTTCTGCAAGCTACTCGGCATACTCCGTCACGTAATTGGAGAGTGCGACTTTTCCCACACCCTTCCCCCTCCCTTCCCACGACCAGCACCACCTTACTTGAGGGATGAGTGACCTTGCTTCTCAGGCCCACCTTGGAAGACCAGTCCCTACTGATGATGGGCCTGGGGGCCCGAACAGCATATGGAGCCCGTGAAGAAGACCCCAGTCCATGTGGCGCCTCACGGCGCCCACATTTTCCGGCTCAATGAAGTCTATTCTCTCTCTCTCTCTCTCTCTCTGTCTGTCTTTCATTGCGCCGTTCGGGCACGGTATTTATACTCAATGCGTCGGAGTAGATTATCCTTGGAGTGTTGCGTCGTTGCCACGGACGCCGCCATTCATACGCCGCTAAGCACTCCGGGGCTATTTTGAAACGGGCTAAGATAAAAGGGGCTAATTTAAGATGAGCGCGTTATAAATGCACATCTCTCTTTTCCGCCGCATCTTTTCACGGATGCTAAAGTTGATAGGCCGGGCTACATGTCGAGAGATGAGCGGCGGATTTGAAAGTTGCCGAGAATGGCCTACGTCCTGGTAGCAGAGAAGCGTATGGAGGTGAAGCTGGATGTGATGAGGTAAGAAGATGCTTCCATATGTAATGAGGAGTGATATTATTTGTATGATGGGTCTGTTTTGTAATTTTTGTTTGAGGTTGAGTCATGTTGGTTGTGGTTATGGATTTAGGTGGGGTTGATTGCTGATGTGTTTAGGTTAATTGGAGAGAGGGTAACACTTATTTAAGACTTCCTTTGGGGTTTTGAGTTTGGTATTGGCTTATACCAACTGGATACAAGGTTTTTGCGCACCCTTGTTCTCTTTAGGGGAGAGGTTGGGTAGTTTTAAAGTAAACGTTTTCTTCTTGTCGCGCGGAGTTTCGCAGTCGCCAGCAAGTTTACCTTCATTTTACCACAGCTTCAACAAGGCTTTGGTAACTCGCGCGTGACTCCCCGCGCTCAGCTCGCTCGGCAGCCGCCGACTTTGTGTATGCGCTCTCCGCAGCTTCGTTCTCGTCACGTGATTCTTCGCAGGACTGGCTACGTGGTAGGAGGAGCGCAGCACTTGCCTTGTTTGTACAAATTCGAATTATAACCTTCATCCGCTTCCAATCGAACGCCATTTCTTTGCTTTGTGCTCATAATATCTTGTAGGTTTCAGAACTTGTTAAATATTCCTACGGCATATTAGTTCATAATTTCATTAATGCAACCCTCCTGCTTCAGTTAATTAGTACTGACCAATTTCCTCGTGGAAACTCTGCTCGTTTTTTTTTTAACATGAACTTTTCTTGGCAAAAGTAACGAAGAACTACAGAAAGTTTTCAACTAACTTTTCGGCTATGTACTTTTGTATACGCTGCCGCTCTCTATTAAAACATGCCGTACCGTGTATACATTTAAAAATAATTTGCGGGCGTTCTTATCCCAAACTGAATAATGTGACTTGGTTGTACTATGTTTAGTTTTGTTTCTTTATTCCGCGCATTACTGATATGCGCTGTGCTCACTGTTGCTGATACTAGTTTTGTTTCTTTTTATTTCATGCATTGCGACTATGTTTCTTGCTTATTACGTTATTTCATATATACCGTTTGTTATCTTGGTGATAATCGTTTTTTTTCTTTTTTCCATGCCTCCAATAAGTTCCTTTCTTATTATTTTCTTGTATATATACCGTAATTTATCTTGCTGATAATATTTTGGTTTTGTTGATTGATATATTCGTGCTTATAACGTGTGTTTCCGTCTGTTTATGGATAACAGGAGGTCCCCTCTTCAGTCTCGGACTCTGGGACCTCCTTCTGAAATCTGCTATTGCACAGATTCTTGTTGTACCACAAAATGAAATAAACTCAAAAATAAATTTATATTCAAGAAAGCTTGGCTATATACTAGAGAAAGCCCGAGCCGTCTTCTGTGAGCATACCGCGGGAGCCGGATCACTGGAGCAGTGGTCGGCAAGCGGCGGCTGACCACCCTGCGGTATCGCCCGGCGAGCGGCTTCCCTGCAGACCGCCCGGAATGCGAAGTCCATGAAGCTTGCGTCGGATACCTAAAGGGAGTCATTGGACTCGCAAAACGAGTAAGCGGAACTTCGACAAGAATCACAACTTTCATTCCTGGCTTAACGATGAGTCTATATTTAGGCATAATAATTAAAGCTACATCACAGGTTACCATGTCAAACCAAGACTTAATGTTAAACCGAGCTTTCGGTTTGCACTCCCGGGGTATCTGAGCTGGGAAGCAGCCATTTGTATGTTTTATTGATTAGTTTCACTGAAGTGATTGTAGTCACCGTAAGTACCGCAGACAAAACAAATGTCATTGCTTGCATACCCTTTGTAAGCAGCATGGGAAGTACAGTTTGGGAGCGCGGATAAATAGCCAGGTTCGTGTTTTCTTTTGTGTGCGTGATATGCAGGTATTTTTTATTCTATGTTGTGCTGCCTTTGCAAAAAAACGTTCTGCTTCGAAAATAAAACCTATAAACGCTGGTCGAATTGAAAATATGACAAGATACTTTGCGTGCATGTGTTTCGAACGTGCGCCTACGGGACTGCCACCTTTCACTTCCTGTATTGAGCCTAAACACCCATTAAAAGAAGGTGTTGCTTATTCTGCACCTAAATATCTTCAACTCCTCAAACCATCATCCGGCTAAATTAAAAAAAAAATACTTCCAGAAAAACATTGCAGTATGAAGTTTGACACAATGGCAGTGAGCAACTTTTTGTTTGTACATTAATTGAAATGGCATGTCTTCACAGCTAATGTAACTGCGGTATCTTTCACGGAACGAAAAAGAGAGGAAATAAAGAATGCACACTACATAATATCACTGTCCCCCATATTGAGGACGCTTCGAGAGCCCATGATTACCGATACTAAGATCAAAAACTCGAAATGCTTCAAAAATGCTTGAGTGAGAACGTCTATAGCTAACGTGCTTGCAGTGTTATCTTAACTAGAACACGTATGTGCTAAAATTTCCGATGGCAAAAAAATACGTTGAAAAAACGTCTGACGAGTTCTATACTCGCTTATGTGAAATTTGTGCTCAGCGCGAACTGCAGCTTTCACACGGCGGTGCATAGCTGCTGCGTTTCAGGAACTGATTGTGCGATCAGTGAACGCGCGGCAGCGCGCGCTACTCTACCGTGATCTCGCAGCGCGTCGCCCACAATGGGAAGGTATTTTAAAATCTTGTTTGAGCTTCCCGAGCAATTGTAACGTGGTTCGGATGAGCCACGCAATGAGGAGGACGCGAAGCACGTTCACCGCTCGCCCTACTCGCCGTTCCGCAATCACCCCTGGGTTCTGCAGTGCGCTGAGGCAGCACTAACGCGTAGGCTCTCACGATGGCAGGAAATGGTAAGCCCCTTCGTTGGTGGCGCGACCTGCGTCTTAGCAAGGGACCGCGAACTGAGTCGCACATCATCGCCCATCATCGCCGCACATCATCGCCGAGCACACGACAGCACGTGCTGCTTCGACTTCATCTCGTAGCGCGTCGTCACCTCCCAGCATGTCTTACTACCTCCCATCACTGTACTGCCGTGCGTCGCCTCCGAGTAGCGTCTCGTGTGGGCTCAGCACACTGCCCTACCCGTCACACTTTCCCCATAACCCCTGCGCCGTTTTCTTTCTGCCTTTGTTCGCTCGGTTACGATGCCGACGCCCATGTCAAACCACAGTAGCGACCGCCAAAGTTCTTCGCACTAAAAGTGCATTAACCATATAATACAGATACGGCTGACGCCCGAAACTCCAACTTTTGGATCTAACACTCAGCCCAAGCAGTCACAACAGACGTCAGAGCCGCGCTAACGGTGCAAAATTGTACTCCGCAAAGCTCTACCGTGTGGATCGCGACAGGGGTGGAGCAGCGTGACAGGTGGGCGGATGAGACAAGACGGGCAATCACTCGGTGGGCGCAGCAGAAGACTACCGTGTTTCAACCACATTTCCTGCGGCGCGAACAGATGCACGTACAATTATCTCTCTGTATTTGCGTTCTTGGTGCTTTGAATCATAAATCGATAATGTGGACTAAAGAGAAGCGGCTATTTCGGGTGTGGGTGAACCGCCTTTGTTCGCCGCGCCCGCCCAAGCCCGTTGGTTGGCTGCGCTTACTGTAGTGACACTATGTCTGTATCTCGGCGAGAAAGGGGACGTGCAGAAGCATCAGGCATTTGCTTGAGATTCAGAAAAGCAGTAAAAAGCAATAGCGAGAAAGTGAAGTTGAAGTTGAAGTTTATTTTATTTTTACGTTTTAAAAGAGCGTACAAATAGTAATACCGAGGAGGTCCCGTAGTTAAAAAAATGTCGGGGGGACCTCCTGTGATAAAGTGCACAACGGAACAGCGTAGAGTAGGCAACAAGTAAAGAATACATCAAACGAAAATGAGCAAAAACAGGCAGAAAGCAATGCATATATGTATATACATACATACGCACACATATATACATTCATTTGTAGCAATACAAACATATGCACATAAAAACTGCAGTAAAAACGATTCGGCGGAACAACAGAAGCACTGAAAAAAATGGCGCTACAACAAAAACACGTTTATACATTAGGCCAAGGTAGATAATAGAAAACTTTTAAATTGGTTTCAAAAAATTGGGAGAGTGAATTGATGTGTGGGGGGTCGGTAGTTCATTCCACATTGAAATGGCGGCAAATACGGCAGTTTGTTTGCCGTAGTTAGAACGAATTTTTGGTAGAATTAGGTTATCGTGTTCTGAGGGGCGGTGTTGTTGGCGTTAAAAAGTAACGACTGGTCGATGCAGGTGTGCATGGATTCATTATTTCTAGCGCGAAGGAGGATAATGCACATTTTTATTTTATATTCAATAAAGGGGTAGGATTCGAAGGTCAAAATATAAATTCGAGCACTCTCTCAGATTGCTGTAATTAATGATTCGGATGGCTCGGTTTTGCAAAGAAACAAGCGGTGATAGATGAACATCATAGGTGCTTCCCCATGAACTTAAACAATATGTTAAATGACTGTGTACAAAACAGTTGTAAGAGAACGGAGAACAGGCAGAGGAAAATATGCGCGAGTGCTAATTAGTACATGAATACCAAACGCAACTTTACTAATAAGTTACTTGATGTGCAAGTGAAATTTTAAATGTTTATCGAGGACCACTCCTAGGAATGTTGCGTAATCTGAAGGGTAGATAAAATGCGTGCCAAGGCGGAAATGAGGGATTGGGGTAATTTGCTTTTGATGGGAGTGAAAAATTATGAAACTGGTTTTGCTAGGGTTTATATTTAACCTATTGTTTCAATCGGATAACCTTATTAAATCGTCGTTTGATTTTTTAGTTAGGTGCGAGAGGTCAGAATAAGCCAAGTAAACCGTGGTGTCATCTGCGTAAAGCATGCATTTTGAAAAATTTAAACAAGATGGGAGATCATTTATAAATAACAAGAACAACAGTGGTCCCAAAATGGACCCCTGGGGGACGCCTATATTAACAGTCTTGTATTCAGAAAGTATGCCACTGCATTCCGCACCTGAAGCCTGTCAGCCAGATATGACTGTAGTAAGGCTAATGTTGGTCCACAGACACCCAATGAGTCTAATTTGGAAAAAAGGATATCGTGAGTAATGGAATGAAATGCCTTTGTGGGGTCGACAAATATAGCTGCTGCAAATAGGCCGCAATCAATTGATTGTTTCATGAAATCAGTTATCTGGATAAGAGCAGCCTCCGTAGAAAAATTAGGCCGAAAACCAAACTGACAGGGGGTCAGTAGTTGAAATTTGAGGATATATTTCCACAGCCTAGTTACAATAAGTTTTTCTATTAACTTGCTGAAAAAGGGCAGTATGGTTTGGGAGGGGTGCGGTGCGACTGATTTTAAAATTCCTTTATGACTTTCCGGTTCTTATAGGTATTGTTGCCATTTTTATGTATTTGGTCTAGATAGTACTTTTTCTTTGCTACTTTTAATAGCATGGTCAGTTTATTTGAATAAAGCTTGAACCTATTCCAGAGAGGCATATTAAATGGTTGGCGCCGAACTTTCTTTCGTAGGTTAGACCGCTTGCATATGGAGCGTAAAAGCCCTTCGGTTAACCAGGGATTTCTAGGAACATTAAATGCTTTGTCGTAGCAGCTAAAAGTCGTGCATGCAGTAATCGCATCAATTATTTTCTCAGACATGCTGTTATAGGCATCATTGGGACAATGGTTACTTAAAGGAGCCATGAAGAGAAAACAAAAGTTTGTTTTATTCTAAAGATGTAGTTTTTCATAGTACCGCAAGCGCTTTCCCGGAAGCAAATATGCTTTATTCACTGAGAATAAGGCAATTTAAGCCAAATTTTAAATCTTCCGCTAAAATTGCACATTTCGTCACGTGAACAATGGCGTCAATACGAGCCGGTCCATGAAACAGATACTTAGTATGTCGACTCCATATAGCACCACACACGGGGAGTCGACCGAGGGACGGCGGCCATTTTAAAAATACTAGTAAAACCTAGTGCACCCGAACCCTAGTCATGGAATCGCCTGATCCGGAAAACAAAACTCTCGCCGAGGAGCTCGGCTTGCATTTAACAACCTCACACCACAAAACGCTCAATGCTTCTAAGTGCACGAGCGGCAATAGTTAGGGATACGCGGTGGACGGAAAAGCGACCATTCCGCGATACCACACACGAACGCCCTGCCGTCGGCACCGCTGCCTCGTCAGCCCGTCGCGACGCACGAATACAGACTGGTACGTATGTGCCGTATTTTATTACGGTTAATAATAGTTCGATTTCAGTAGCAGTATCGCTTATGCCAGTTGGCCGGTGTCGTCTATGGAAAGCCGTTCGCGCGAGCTCTCTGCTTCGACCAGAAAGATACGAGCGTCAATGCGCGGTGTTTACGGCATTTTTCCCCCAAGGTCAGAGCGCCTCGAACCCGAAAATTCGGCTGCGCGCTGGCGAGATGTCGAGCTCGGCTGGCGGTAGTTTCGTACGCATTGGCGCACACCTTGTTTGCGTGTCGTTCGGAACTTCAAACGTTTACTCAACCGTTTTTTGTCATAAAAAGAAAGTGCAGTATGTTTCGCGGACATTTAGCTCGCTATGCAAACTGTAAGCCCTGCCTAACATGGGTTTGTTTTAGCCGGCCTCCGCCAATCGCAGAGCATTCTCGAGTGACATCATAGGTTCTGTTACGGAAAATGAGCTGGTGGGTCGCATGGTCATTTCCTTTTTTCCTAATTATGTAGCTTATTTGAGTGAAGTTTGCGTTATAAGTGGTGTCGTTATGTTTCTAACGAGGCAATCTTTCGAATGAACCAAACTTGTGTTTTCTCTTCATGGCTCCTTTAAAACATCACTCCAGTCGGCACGACTGATTAATCGACAAAATTCACTTTTATCAAAGGATTGCTTGTGAAAAGCTTTTGGGGTAATTTCCATCGGGCTTTGAATTAACATAAAAACGGCACAATGACCTAATATGTCACATCATACGACTCCAGCGCTCTGAGAGAAGGAAACATTGGAGAGAATATGATCAATTTCAGTGCCCAGGCCATGACCGGAAGAACGAGTCGGCAAGTTGATTAATGACTGCAAACCATGACCGAGAATGCAGTTAATATATTCCGAGCATGAAGTGTCAGTGAGGTCTATTATGTTTATGTAAACATCGCCAGTAATAATTATGTTTTTGTTTTGGTACGTAAGACAGTTTAAAATGTTTTCAAGTTCATTGCAGAAGTCAGAATAAGATGAGGTGGGGGAGCGATAGATTGAACCAACGACCGTTTGCCTATTTGGCAGGAAAGACTGGTCAAACTCAAGCCAGACAGATTCACACTTATCAGTAGAAAATTTAAGTCATAGCGGCGAGAGTACCTCAGTGAGTTTAAACATCCATAGCACATCCGCATGACGGCTTCTGGGCGATGGGAAAATTCTGATATATAACCAGCTAAGCCGAACAGTTGGTCATTAGTTGGTGATAGCTAAGTTTCGGAAAGGCAGATAAGAGAGAAGTTTTTCTGCGCGAGGGTTAGGAAATTAACTAATCCGTCATAACGCTTAGAAAGGCTTCGTATGTTGAAATGTATGAGCGACTTATGTGTTGAACAGGTGCTTTGGAGGAGCAGCTTTAGTTGGTCAGCCGAGTAGTAATCCATATCTTGCATGGAAAGCTAAGAACTTAAAACGCTTTACGAGAAAATGGCCAGGTCACTGACTTTCGAGATGCGGTGTATGCGATCGCCCTGCGCTTTTCTGGCCTTTATGCGGCAGTTTTCAACCCAAAGAAACTGCCAGTTCTGCTCGTTCTTTTTGGCCAAAGCTTGAGCGAACAAGCGTTTGTTTTCCGGTGTCAGGTGGTCATTCACGTACACAGGCTGTTCCGAATGGCTTTGAAAGCCGATAGCACCAGACGTTAGTCGAGCCTTCTTCGCTTGCCGGCGAATTCAGTTTTCTTTGTACGCGAGCAAAATCTTGCTATGATGTGCTGCTCGTTATTCTTGGCCGGAACACGATGAACCACGTCTATATCGGCAGCGCTTATCGGGAACTTAACTTTCGTCACCGATCTGCTGCAGTATGGCGAGGCAGTCCTCAGCCTGCGTCACAGGCACGCATTTTATTTCGATGGTATTCTGTCTCGAATGTTGTTCCAGCCCAGACATGCGTTGGGTCAGCTGCTCATTTTTTTTTCATGAGCTCTTTGTTCTCCTTTTGCAGCAACTCTTGGTTCTTTTTTACTTCCTCATAAAGCCCATTGAAAAGTTTAAGGCTCTCATGCATTTCTCCTAGTTGCTTGCGAAGTACTTCAACTTCCCTGGCCAATTCAGCGTTGGTAGGCATTTCAACAGTTCTACTACACCATCGCTAAAAGAATCAAAGAAACAACAGTACACTTGTTACTGGCAGCAGCAAGACAGCATAACAACAACAACAAACAATTGAAGTGAAACAATTCAAACCTGCACGGTGATTGCAAAAAGCGCGGAAGCCAGGCAATTGTGCTGCGCTGCCCCGCTGCTGACAAGTGGTTGGTCCGTCGCTGCGGCCTTGCTTAATTAATAGCGATGAGCCCTGGTGGCGATGCGGTGAAGCGGGTGTCGTTGACTTGTCAATGATCACGTGTTGAAGCGTGCTTGTTCCACACGTGCGGCGGCCGGGTGATGTCGTTCCGTCTCTCGTATGCGCACGGTGATTGCAAAAAGCGCGGAAGTCAGGCGATTGTGCTGCGCTGCCCCGCTGCTGCCAAGAAGAGAAGGTTATGTCATTCGTTTCTGGTTAGATAGTTCATTATAGATCATTGTTGGGTGGTAGATGCGGCCGAACGCAAGGAAATAATAGGATTCATTGGAAGTCTGTCAGAGATGTTTTGTAATTTGGAGGAGGAGAGGACGCAGGAGGAGGGAATGAAGGAGCAATTATTTACTTGAGCGAGGGCTTACGCCCAGGAGGCCGCGAGGCTGCACCGAGTCCGGGACTCGTTGCACCAGGGGTACAGCACTGCACGGGCCAGAGATGATCCGATAACCCGGGCCAACCAAAGTCGATTTCGGCGGTGCCGGGCCGGTCCGGGCTCGGGCTCGACGCTGTGGTCCCGGGGCTGGCTTGGGCTTGAATCCATGGGCCAAGCAGTTAATAGTTCCCACATGAAGTGTAGCACAGAACACTAAAATGCACGTTCTGAGCCTATTTTTACACGATTCTTGATGTAAGTTGTAAGGGCTTCAACTTACGTGATTTGCTACGTCTGATACCCACTACACCATTATTTTTATGACATTTCATTTATTGCATCAATCTTCTACATTTTTGGGTATTACGTACCAAAGCTACAATTACAAGGAATGCCCAAGCGGGGAAGGGATAATTTAAGTCAACCTGGAGCTCTGCACCTATGTCTGTGTAAACGTGTGTTTTCGATGTCGCACCTACAGGAATGTGGCTACCATGGTTGGGGGTTGAACTGGCACGCTCGTGAAATCCCACCGCTAAGCAACCACTGCAGTCAAAACATTTCATTTCACGTAGAGCCAGAGTCAACATGAGCCAGGGCACATGAGCCCGTTGCAAAAGGCATCTCCGCGCCACCGGACGTGGCAGTGGTAGCGTCGAGGCACGATATGCGTTTTCAACCCTTGTGTACTACCTTGTTTTTTTCTTCGTTTCATGCCAAAAAGCTTATAGCCTTGAGCGCTCACCGTGCAACACCCGACCACATTGTACGATATAATGACGCCTTGTCAGCGAGAGAATTACGACCTCCGGGCCTTGTACCTGCAGCCGTCGCCTTACCAACACTTAAACGTGACCAAGGCAATCTACCACCCATAATACGAGCGATCATTCCCAAAGACCTGCACGGCCATGCTTTATCGATCTTTTTTAGCCCTCCTGAACGTGACAGAAGGCGCAACAGCAATAAAAAACCACCGCCGGTCCATGGTTGTGAACGCCACGAAAGGCAAAGTGCAGCAGATCAGTCCCATTCATTGTGCGAGGTATGACAGGCACAATGTTTAGTTTGTTTTCGCTGCATTGAACATAAAAAATATGTAAGCACGTTGACTATGTCCCTACAAGTGACACTTGGAGAAGTCATGAGATGGCATAACACTGTGCGCTTCTTCAATGCTTGCCGAATTTTTTTTTGTAAAATGCAATGTTTATAACCCCTGCTGCAAAGTGAAAGTCCCTGCTAAAAATAAATTTTTAATGAGCGAGTCACAGTCATCATAACTGCCGGTGATTTTAGGAGATGTTTGGTCACCCTTTTTGTTATTTCTTTGGAATGTTACCTCCGGCTATAGCACATGTTTTCTTTAGCTATATTAGGCTAAAATTACATTTAAGGGCCATAAAATGTGTTTTGACAAGCTAAATAGAAAGGCAATATCTGAATGTGATAATGACTCTATCTCCTAGCAGCAGGAAAGGCTCTATACTGAGGTACAAATTAACGACAGCACTAAGTCGTGCGCTGAATCACTCTGATGAAACGACCAACCCGAATGTCAACCTGCGCACTTTTTGAAAGACAATTTGCTGATACGTGAGATCGTCGGTATTGGTCAGGATGGCTTTTATTTCCTTACGCTTGGAATTTCTTATGAGGCAGCACATGACCGGAAACTCTAGCAAAAAACATTTATCAACACTCTTGTAACCTACCACGATAATTAATTTATAGTACTCCTTTCAAATCCTCCACCAGTAAATAATTAGGCGTTTTTTAGATGAACGTGAAGGCGGTGTGTTAGTAACGCCCTATTAAAAACTGTTCTTATAAATAAAGTAGCTCCATGGAGGATGAGTAAATGAATTAAAGTACTTGGAAAATATTTTTTGCTGAAAATCGCTGTGCTTGCAACCAGACATACACGCACCTGGCGTGACTTTTAGAAGTACCCCGTGACTATTTAAGTAGTTTATAGCTCGGTTTAGATGCGCCTAATGAAGCAAAAAACTTGTTTTTATTCTCAACAAAGCGGCGGTAGCAAGCCGAAGGCTCAGAAATCGCGTAACGGCCTTTTTGTCAGCATTCCCTAGGAAAGCTGCTACAATGGCCGCCTTCCCATGGAGACGTAATTCTATATTCAGACTACCGACGCAACAGCAATATCATGAGCTACGGACTTACAAAAAACGGCGTTTCCTGCAGTTTCGTTGGGTGAGACGTGATATTACGTCGTTTTTTAAAGATATTACTGTTATTGCGACCTGAGTCTGAACCTGGCGTAAGGGTCCTGTCGTAGGAACAGAACATTTTTGTAGCCAAAGTTGCACTTCTCAGGCTTTATAGTTAGGCCAGCTGGGTTTATGGCCTCTAGTTACAGCGCAGCTTGCGCAAATGTTCTGCAAAGGTAGCTGAGAAGACAATGACATCCTCCACGTAGAAGAGACTTCAGTGACATTTTAAACGGGCTAACCCGCCGTCAAACATTCCGTGGACTTTCCGGCTTCCGGGCATGAACTGAATGAAAGCACCGCTAATTTATAAAGTTTCTTATGTGCAACAAACGCAGTTTTCATTCGCTTCCGGTCATGAACGGCAATCTGCAAGTACCTTGTTTTGTTATTTATTGATTAAATATATTTTTTTATTCTGCAGCCAGCCCAATGGGCAAGTCCTGCCGTAGGTACACATGTTGTTGACCAGGGATGCTAACGGAATTGTTGATGGTTTAATTGCGTGGTTTTTTACCATTTCCTTTGCTCTTTTCCGCAGGGCTTGAAGCTGCGTACAAGATACGCGGTTAAGGTGTTGGCATATTGGCTTAGTCGTTTCGTTGACAACAATTCGTTACTCTGAAACAGGTGTTTGCAAAACGCCTCCTGCAAACACCTGTTGAGCAAGAACACCCGTTTTTGCTCCTTTGATGACGCAACACAAAATCCTCGGAAATCCTCGTGTACATGTCTCACCTTTTTTTTCTGGTCTACTGACACGCCTACTCATATATTACGAAGCCCGACAACCCCTTTCGAAGCCAAAAGTTCACGGCAAACTGATCCCGCCATACACAAATCTGTCGATCGAATGAACTCGTGAAGAGTGGTGATGGTGTTACCATTGGCCACGTGTTCTAGCTTGTTTCCAATATCTGTCAGCAGGAAGTCGGTGTAACCGTCTTGGAGGGAAACATGCTTCATAGCAAAGTAAATTTCAGTTTTTAGAAGGAACCTTAGCTTCCTTTCCCCCAACCGTACGCTACCTCCAGACAAGTCTCCTATTATTACAACACAATACTGATTCTTAGTGTTACTGCTAAGTCTTCATCTACGATGCGGATGGCGCAAACGTCACCTATTCTCAAGTCGTTTGTAGCAATGGCTATTTTTGTCCAGAATGTTCCAGAAGACGTTTGTTAGTCTGCGATGGCACCTTCTGTTTACAGAAAGTACCTTCTTAGTATAACATTTCTCGCACAGTTAGGAAATACACTGAGGTCTCGATGTAGGTGTAGCTATGGATACAAACTTGTGCCTTACAAAGTCCTGTATGGGCAATCAGGTACACGCCGGTCTTATGAATGAGAGGCCGGTTCAAGTATAATACACATTTTTGAGCTGCTTTTGAAGGTTGCTTTTTATAACCGAGTAGTCCTTCCCCCTGTCCAACAGCGCAGTGTCGTATCAATCGTCGATAATTATCTGGACGTTAGAAGTGGTTCCTTTATTGAAAGTGTCTGGCTTGGTCAGTTCCAGTGTGCGTCTTCGTCAACATAATGGAAGATCTACGCTGACTGCACCAGCTACCACGTGTCAAGAGGTCGCAGAGCTCTACTGGGTATTGCTACGCCTGCCCGATGCAGGAATGCCGACCTGTTCCCACGAGAGCTCGACAGAAGACGAGGGTTCTCTTACCGGTAATGATTAGATGATGCGGGCCAGGCTTCCCGAAGGATGTACGTTGGTGACGCCTCATGGGAGGATGGTTATCCCTGATTTTCCGCTGAACTTATCCTTCCCAGGAGCACGATGCATTCGTAGGAAGACCCTGATGTCCGACACGGCGATACGGGCACAAACTGTTGTTATGGCCAGGCTCAACGGAGTGATAACCCAGTGACCAGTGCGTATGCTATACATCCATTTTGCGAATGGTCGCTTGGTTAGCAAGCGGTGCGGGCCGGATCCTAGGCTGTCTACGAGTGATAAAGACGTTACTGGGCACAGCATACTCTGCGGGCATGAATACGGCGGCATTCGAAGCAGCTTACGGAGCCGCTTCTTGAAGAGGTACCGCGTATGTCGCCATGTTGCTTGGCAGCGGCCGCAGATCATGCTCCACAGGTTCTAGAACCACTTACCGTACTTCCAGTCGATCAAATTTTGTTAAGGACGCAGACGTCCGCGTAGTCTTGGCTAGTTACGGTAGGCAAAGTTCATCACAAACTACTGTGCGGGCCACATCACGTAAAGCGTCAGAGCTGGTTCTGAAGCAAGCAGAGAGCGTTTTCGAGGACCTGCATTTGTGGTTAGATTGGTGAGCCTGCGGCTCTGCTCCAGCGTCGTTTGTTTCTATTGTCCACGCTTACGTAAAAAAGAAAGTGTAAGCGCTGGGATGCAAACAAGCCCGGCAAATGATTTCTGCTCAACGCCTCGCATTAGGTCACGCAGATTTTCTCATCAGCCACGCTCAGGTTCACACATGTGAAGGGGCAGGGCATCTTCGCATAGTACGTGGCAATATTTCTCATTTGGATGAGATATTAGGCAATACTGCGCGGCCTCAACCAGTTCGCTCCGGTCGTTGCGTGCATAAGTTGCTAAAAACCTGCGCCGATATCTACACCAGTTTGCAACCTTGTTTTGCCAATTTTTTGCCAACTCCTTTCGTAGACGCTTAGCGTGAAGTGTTCACTGTGCAATTTCCCGTCCTTGTCTGATCAGTTTGCTTTCGCTACTGGTTTATATTGGTCCTGCCAGTCCTTTGCGTGTTCAAAGACGTCGCCGTAAAACATTGGGCAGCGTAAACCGCTGATGAAACACTACCTGACCTGACATAATGTTGTCGTTTGCTTCGTTGTCCTGTGCGCGTTGCGCGTCGACGCTGCCATGGTTGCGCTGGCAGCACCCCGACCTCTGGAGACGAAACAGGAATGGGGCGACTGAAGCGTTGGTGGACAGATGGCAGCTTCTCCTTGGTGCTTGGCCTTCATTAAGGCTGTTCAAGCGATACAAGCGGGGATCACCATACGTACCCAACTCCTCTATCAGAACGTAGCGTGAATCTGTGATCCACTATCTGCGAGTAGCTATTTTTGAGGTAGAACAAGGGAGCTCAATTACAATAGTTTAATTGTGACGCTGTCAGCAGTAATAGCAGGATC
Source organism: Haemaphysalis longicornis (assembly GCA_013339765.2). Lineage (NCBI taxonomy): Eukaryota > Metazoa > Arthropoda > Arachnida > Ixodida > Ixodidae > Haemaphysalis > Haemaphysalis longicornis. The sequence continues at coordinate 38,087 of JABSTR010001898.1, read as the reverse complement.
AAGCCAACTTCCACTTTTTTAGCACGCACACATCGCGCTAAGGCGTGATTGACCAGTATAGTAGAACCCTTGCTTTTTGCTTGAGCTTCAGGTTTAGCGATATGAATTGTTTGGCAACGCATATATTATGATACTGAGATAACCGAGTTGTTCCTGGAGACCGCGTTTATTAGCTTGCTTAATCCGAACGTTCTGAAGAGTCCTAGAGCACGATGATGATGATGAATATCCACAGATGATAATGACGGTGGCCGGCTGGCTATGAGTGATCAAGGAGCATACCCCTTGGTGACCAGTATGCCCGAATGCCTGGTTCACGCTGAATATTCTGAATGCACAGCCCTGATGCTCATACTTTCTCCCCCTCGGCTGAAAGCGGGCGCCTGCCCACAGTGCGTTACGTTTAGCGACGGTTGAACGGTTTCAAGCGGGGACGTGCACTATCTCTGTCCCACGACAGCGACGGTCTGTTGAATATATGACTGTAGAAATCTGGTCGAAAATGACGTACGGACAAATGCACCGGGGCAGGAACATCTCGCAGAGTTCTTGTGTTCCAACAGATGTCCAAAGCAGAACCTCTTCGCCTTTCGAGAACTTAACGGTGCGGTGGGTGTCCTCATATCTGTCCTTTTGTTCTCGCTGCCTCGCATCTGTATTATGTTTCGCCATGCGCCAAATATCGCTGATCCGAACGGTGAACTGTTCATGAAGTGACAAAGTAGCGGAGACTCTCGCAGAGGAAAAAACGTGGTCGAGGACTTAAGAGGGTAGGTGGCCAAAAACGAGGAAGAACGCCGAATAACCGGTGGTGCGCTGGACAGCGGTATTATAAGCAAATGTAACGAAGGGGAGGATGACGTCCCAATTTCGGTGGTCGGGGCTGACATACATGGAGATCATATCAGAGAGTGAGCGATGGAGCCGTTCTGTAAGTCCATTCGTCTGTGTATGGTCGCTAGAACAGCTTTTCTGGATGGTGTCGGTAGCGCGAAGAACTTCTGCGACTATATGTGAAATAACTGTCTTCCGGCGGTCACTGAGCAGAACCCGAGGCGCTACACGTCGCAGGAAAATCTTGCGCAAAAAGAAGTCGGCGTCATCGTGAGGACACCCAGACTGTAGGGGAGCGGTCTCTGCGGAGCCTGTCAAGCGATCAACAGGAATCACTATTCAGCAGCGTCAAGTCCATGTTAAACGTAACGGCCCGTACAGGTCCATGCCTACTGTGTCAAATGGAACGTAAGGGCAAGGAATCGGCTGCAGCAAACCGGCAGGAGGTGACGTTCGTCGCTTGCGGTGTCCACACAACGCGCAAAAGGAGACGTACTTGGCGACGCTCGTCGAGAGGCGGGGCAGAAAAATCGACCCCGAACAAGGTCATAAGTCTTCTGGAACCCAAGGGGGCCAACTGTTGCCTCATCGTGAAAACCTTCCAGAATGTGAAGGCGGAGCTGACTAGGAACTGCAGGCACCCATTTATGACCCGATGTTGCTCCGGAAGTAGTTCAGTTGGCGTTGCAACCGGTGATTAGGTGGTCGCGCTGAACGACTCAGGCGGGCCATTAACGTTCGGCAATATGTATCGGCACGCTTAAGCGAAGGCAGCTCGGTGGCCGCCTCTACTGGAGCATGGTTGAGCGGTGCCATGGGTGAATATAGCGGCCTTGGTTCGGAGGAAGCAGCTTGCGACGGGTAGGATAATGGGCATGGCGAAAGGGCATCCGCGTCCGAATGCTTTTCCAGGACTGGCATGTAACGGTGAAGTCAAACTGCTGCAAACGGAGTATCCATCGGCCGAGGCGCCGAGATACGTTTTTCATCGTGCATAACCAACAGAGGACGTGATGATTAGTAACAATGGTGAAATGACGACCATAGAGGTATGGGCGAAACTTTTGTATAGAACAGACGACAGCTAGGCATTCCTGTTCCATGATGGTGTAATTCCTCTTAGAGGGCGTCACTGAGCGAGTAGCATGCGCTATGATTCTTTGCGAAAGCTGAGCATCGCGCTGGGAAAGAATGAAACCAGCGCCCCACCCACTGCCATCAGTGTGCAATATAGTAGGCACTGTTGCGACGCTGATTCCCCGAAAAACTGCCGTTGACCCTCCGTCATCGACTTGCCACGACCCGGCGTATTCACAGTGGCGAACTTTGCGCCTACTTGAACTATGCGCCTTTCAGCGACCTCATGGCTTCTCAAAGCGCCAACCGGCCAGCGGCGGTGCTAACAAAAGCAATGCTGGGAGCCCTGCACAACAAGCCTCGGCGGCGTTCCCGGGCCTCATTGTCATGCCCTCTTGTGGCGTGTTGTCTTCAATAAGCCACTCGAAGAATATTTCCACCGAGGGATGCAAAGCGTCTTCGTGGTAGTGCAACATCGCCAGGACAAAGGAGGGCTCTGACCACGGCGAATTGCCACGGCGGGAGCAACCTGGCGCTCACCTGCCCAGGAGAGGAGGGGTCTCGTGCGTGTGCGCGTGTGTTTTGCGTGGTGGCGCTCCTATCAGTGCCATGACCTCCGTGATTGGTGCCTCCTGACGTCAGCCGGAGAAAAAGGGTGAAGGTGAAGGGACCCAAGGTGCCTATTTATTCTCGCGCGCGCAGGAGCGCACTGCCCGTTCTGATTTGAAGATGTAAATAATTGTATATAAAGTTTTCTTCTTCTCCGTCAACCTCACCACGCCATTATGACTGCCCCGGCACAACCCCCACCTCGGTCCACAGCAACCACGCTACCATGGTTCGCAACACTGGAGTCAGCCCCTGGCTTCCCAACAGCACTGAGTCGTCAAAATGACACAAGACAGAGTCAGAGGTAAGTGCATCAAAGGTAAGTGCAAATGCGATTTGGGAATCATCCGTCCATATAAAAAGCACATTGGTGCGGAAGAGCTGATAGATGGGAGACGCATGGGTAGAGAATTTGCGTATAAAATGCCGAAAATACGATGCCAGGCCAAGGAAGCCTTACCGGCCTTTTTGTTGAAGGGGTAGGAAACATTATTAACGCAGCTGTTTTGTCAGGATCCGGGCGTTTTCCGTCTTTGGAGACAACTTGCCCGAGCACTTTACTAGTCTTGCTTGCAAAATGGCATTTTTGTGTTAAATTTTAAAAACCATCGGAAATACTAAGTGCAGTTTTTTTATTTCTCAGCTTCATGCATCGGGATTTGCCACTACCCCGAACGAAGGTCCAGACTCGAGAAGTACCCGGCCACTTACAGACAATCCAAGCCATCGTATATACAGGGCATCTGATACAAGTCTTTTAGAGTGATCTTAATCAGTGCCCTGTAGTCGACGCAGAACCGTAGAGAACCGTTTTCATCTCGACGAGTACCACTGGGGAAGACCAGGAGCTCCTCGACGGCCGCATAATATGGCCCTTGAGCATGTCAGCCACGTTATCTTCTATGATTTTCCGTTCAGATGAGGTGAGGCGATATGGCCTGCGGGAGATCACGGCTAACTCAATTATTTTAATTCTGTGCTCCGCTGCTGATGTTTGTGGGAGGCTACAGCAGTGTGCGGCGAAAGACGCTTGGTGCTTATTTAGGACGTCCAGCAATAACGTTCTCTGATTACGCATGAGGTCATGACTGATAGTGGACGCAAGAGCCGATATATTAAGATCTTGTTGGAAGGGGGCACGTCACGGGAAACTATTCAATCAGGGGCACGGTTTGCAACTGAAGCTGTAGTTGTTAATTCGGTTAGTAAGATCGTCTCATTTCTAGTGTTCAGCGTCGCGATCACCGAAGACGCGCACAACCAAACAAGGCAGGTTGGGATGGCGATGACCTGGTTTATGAACCAGGTAGAGGGCACCACCACAACATCGCCACAGCATTTTGTCCGAGGAGACCGACAGAATTTCCTCACAACAAGCTTCCAAAACAAGATCAGATTTCAGCTTGAGTGTGGGCTGTGGCGAATCTAGACAACCGGAAGTTTCGGTATTATCAATACGGATTGCGGGTTCACGGCAGAAAAAAACGGCAGAAGCAGACGGAAGAAAGTCTCATCCGAGGACTAGGTGGTGAGCACAGGCCGAAAGAACAGCATATATAATAGAATGGCAGAGTTCTCCAATTGTTACTGGCACGGTACAATAAATGAAGGGCCTGATGTGTTGATTATTTGCGGCACGTAAATAGGCACCGCCATACGTAGTCTTGACCTTTCGCAGACGAGAACATAGATCAGCATGAACACCGAACTACTAGCTCCAGTACCCACTAGCGCTTCCACTTCAGTTCCTTCGACAAGAACAGATAGCAGGTTACACGGAAGTTCGGGAGGAGTTGCAATCGGTCCAAAAAATGCAGTTTTTCCTACAAAACCAGCATTGCGTAGTTTTCCTGCTGTTGGTTGGGGACGTTGGAGTTGGAGACAGGACGGAGATGCGACTGAGCACGACGAAAGGGTGAAGGTGAGCGATGCCGTGTCGGGCGGAAATCGTGAGGTAAGTTTTTGGCGTCATGAATGGGCGAAGGTTGACGCGGACGTGGCGAGTATAGCCGCTGACAAGGGGCGTATCCAAAGTAGGCGTCGCGCTCATACGGAGCGTAGCCTCTGCGTTCGTCCGGCTGGGGTCGCCAACAAAACCGCGAAATGTGCCCTCTGATGCCACAGTATTAACCCACCAGGAGGTTGCTTGGTGGACGCGGGGTTCATCACGCTGGGAATGAAGACTGAAAAGGTGAAGGCGCAGAAATAGCCGTCAAGTGGCCATGAGTAGTCGGAGGGGCCATTCGCTTCATGGGCAGAGATAGTCTCGTAACAGCTTCTGAGTACGACTGGACGTGCGTAGGAGCCGGACCACAAGGCTGTGGAACGTCGGTCATGCACGCTAGTTTCTCTTTAAGTCACGCAGCCCACGGGCGTGTACGCGGGTGTTCTGGGCGCAGCTGGTTGAACGCTGCTGTAGCTCCTCTCGTATGCTTGTTTGTATCAGAGTACTTAGCTCTGTATCCGGACGGGAGCAGGAACGCAAGCAGTCATGTTGAAGGCGAATGGACTGCAGGCGGTCCAAACGCTGACAGATGGTGCGTATATCAGCGATCGTGGTAATGCTCCAAACCGCCAGAACATTGAAGGCGAAAGAGGTGATCCCGTTTATGATGTGCTGCACTTGGTCGGTCTCCGACATGTCCATGTCAGCCCGACGGCACAGTGCGATGATATCTTGGATGTACAAAGAGCACGGCTTATTCTTGACCTACACACGGACCGCCAGTTGCCTTTTGGCTCCATCCAGCCGATTTGAAGGCGACCCAGAAATACGGCGCAGCTCTTCAACAATGCTGGTAACATCAGAGATGACGTTCTGATTGTTGTGGCACCAGGTCGTCGGCGCTTCGGTCAGAGAAAATCAGACGTTCCGAAGTTTGAATTTATCGCCCGATCGTTTGAATGCGCTTACCCGGTTTAACTGATCAAGCCACTCTTCAACATCGTCACCGCGAAGACCAGAGGAAAACGGAGGATCGCCCTCGCGGCAGGGGAGGGTAAAAAAGGCTGGACCGGGGCCGCGGCGTGGCTGCCCGACTGGCTGAAATCGTGCTGCACGGGGTTGGCAGGCAGAAGCAACCTCCGACCTGAACGGAACTCCAGTGGTGCGACCGCGAGAGGTAGACAGCAGGATGAACATCACCCTCTGCCACTTAAGAGAGACGGGTTGTTTCTGGAGACCACGTTTATTAGCTTTCGGACTCCGAACGTTCCGAGGACGCCGAGTGCACGGTGATGATGATTATCCACAGATGATAGTGACGGTGGGCGGCTGGCTATGAGTGATCGAGGAGCACACCCCTTGGTGACAAGAATGGACGATGAAGAAGCCGGGTTCACGGGAGATATTCTGAATGCACGTCACTGATTCTCATAATACTTATAATGGGGTTGCTTTCAGAATATAATGCTTTCGCAGAGCAGCGTGATTGTCGCTACCAAATGGTTAAACCCTCATATGCTAATACCGGAAGAAAAACTTCAGATTTTGCGACGACACAAATAGGCATAAAACTGCTAGTGTACATTATGTGACAGATGTGGCAATGGGTTTCTTTCCATACTGAGTTCCTATGCGGGTGATTGTTCCATTTACTTCAACATATAATTGGGATCACATAAACTGCCATTGGAGGATACAATAATTTACTGGCACCTCCTGGCAAGGCTCAGCGGGCTTGCTGAAGTTTCAAAGATTCGGACGCATTCAGCTTGCCCCCCTTGCCCCCCTCTAGCCCCCCCCCCCCCCATATTATTTAATTACCAGTCCCTATATACTGCACCTAATGACGAGAATCGTAGTTTTGTGCGTGACCCCCGATGACGTTACCTTGACTTTACTTGTAAAATATCAGTACGATTCTATTACAGGACATCATCCAAGGGTAGTATATGCGTTACACGGGCTCCAAATACAGGGAGGCGGTGCTGAATATAGCGCATTCTTTTACTGCGACTAAAACATTTACACACAACCCATCGCCTCTTGGGGCCGTTGTCTTCATATATGTTAAAGGAGGACAATATTTAAAACTGTGACATACTGCAGCCTCATTTCTCAAGTCGTGCCATATCAAGCAAACTTGATTGTTTGCCATTAAGGTTTTTGGTTCCTTCTCACATTCGACGAACCTACTTGCCATGCAGAAGTCGCAAAAAGAAACAAACTGCAAAAACGTGCTGAAAAGTTTGCGCAATTCACAGAATTCACCTAACAGGAATGCTTGAATTGCACCAAACAAGTAAACGCGGCTCAAGGATTGAACACTCCTACGAAAACCAACGTTCAGTTCAACTTTCCACTCATTACCGTAGGCACCCACACATGCGAGAGGAGAGCCACGGCTCTTTACTTGAGAGTCGCAATTTACCGGTAAACACGAAGTATACGGAGTTCTTGCACCATTATTAGCAGCGCCTAATTTCATTTTTGAAGTGGTGTGAGATATTATTTCTTCGCAGGTGCAGTCATCCCGATGGAATTATCATTTGTACAGATTAGATACTACTCCGCAAATCTACGTTCATTGTGTAAGAGAAAAAAAAATTAAAAGGGAGATTGAACATTAGATATTAAATGAGAAGCCGGGACGATCTGTAAAAGGTAGAAAAAGTCTACATCTGCTTTTTACGGTGTGGCATATAAAACACACGTTTTAGTGATATTTATAATTTCTCGTTTTCTTGTCCTTTGTGATACTATTAGGCTTAAAGCAAATTTTTGAATAACACGCAGCTGAAGTTCTTACTTTTTCCAGAACGCAAGATAAACTTTTCAATGAAATGTAATGTCTCAAATCGCCAGTGGGTGAACTGAATACATTAGGGCGTACGGTAAAGTTCCGTGGGAGAAAATATATTTCCCGCCCTCCCACAGGATGAATATTCCGTTGGGTGTTTTTTCGCACAACATATTCCCAAGATTTATTGTAAATATGATCCGCTGCCTTTCCCTTAAGTTCATTTCTGAATTGAGCTTGGATGAAAAAAATGTATATCGGTATAAGCAAGAAGAATCGTTTTAATCTACGTTCAGTACATCTAAAGCCATAAAAATGAGCTCTGCGAGTCGTCAAGATGAAACAAAGAGATTTTTAAAATCCCTTATTTTCAGTGTCCACTTGAGGGCGTATTGTTCGAAGCAGATTTTACAGTGACGGAAAGAGCTATTTAGAAATCAGGGTTTCATTACTGTAATCATAGTCGCCTTCAAGTTTGTAGCAATGACCGGGGCCATCACCCACAGAACCGCAGAAACACCCATCCGGGCATTTCTTGCCATTGCTTCCGCCACACTGAAAATAAAAGACAAAAATATAAAATGGGTAAGTAAAACTGGACCCAGAACAATAAGCTCCATTTCACAAGAACATAAACGGTCATAACATGTAACTTTCTAAGCTGCAAATAAAATACATCATTATGCGAAACTGAAAAAATATATTGCATGGTATGTCACAGATATTTTCCTTCTGAAACTTAGACTTATACCCACGTAGGAATGCAATCAGCATAACATGATGGTATTCATGGAGGGCACTGCTGCACAAAGATAGGCAAATGACGTAGAGTTTTTCTGAGTAGAAGAAAACGTGTTCACCCAAAAACTCATATATGCTTACAGAAAGCCAACGTTACCGTCATCTGAAATAGAATAAGTCAGAAAGGAACACAAAAACGTCAAGTCAACATAAAATCCAGTGTCCTTTTGCATCCTGGCCATTCCTGTAGGTACCAAATAATAAAAAAAAGAACAAAGGCTTATTAAATCTGCTGAAACAGCGTAGCTGGCTTTGCTGCGCTAGCGGCAACCTCCAGCTGAAGCGGGGGTCGTTCCCAACGTCACTAGCTGCGGTACGTACGCAGTAGTTGAAGCAGACCCACCGAGGTCTCGTACTTTATCGGTGCATAAATGTGGAGTGGTACTGCGCCGTTCCCCGGCGCACGAGCCGAGATTGTGCATTGAGCAACCATCCCATCGTCTCATGAGCAATTCTGGCCCAGTGTAAAGGGTCTGAAGGTAGACTGCCGGTGGTGCAGGCTTCCGCACAATCGTGGACGGTAAACTTTAGTTTGGCTATGGCAGTGGTATTTGGTGCGGTCTCGCTGCCACCTCTCTGCACAGGCAGGGGCACTCACTTGGCCTCTTGCAGCACTGTGTACGTGCTCGAAGCTCACCCACGTAGGTCTCGTAGTTTATTGGTGCATATATAGGACGTTAACTGTGAAGTGACCGGGGCGCAGCACTGTTACTGGGCGTGACGTCACTCACTACTCCAGGGCTTCGAAAACGCGTTTCTAGCCGTGGCGGTTTCTGGGGCCGGGACGCGTCTCTGAGTCCTGGGGGGCTTTATTCGTGAAGCGTACAATTATTGCAAAGTGCTCTCTACTTGGTCACGTGTCGGATGACTACATAGTATGTGCCAACCTTCATGGACAACTTATTCCCAAAAAAATGGCACATAAAGCTTTTGAAAGCGCTGTTCTGATTTGCGCCCGTTGCCGAAGTTTCTGTGTACGCGCTTCATAACTGTTTGGTGGCTTTCTTTCTATTTCTGCCTGTATAGCTATTTTTTTTATAAAACAGGTTTAAGCAGCTGGGTCACCCACCTTTATTTAGTGGTATTCGTTAAGACGCGGATTAACAGTGTTGAAATTAACGTCGAAGCTGCAGACACCTGCGCCGAGCCAACTGCCGCATCGGCGTAGCTGGTTCTGCCAACGTGAATAATGCAGGCCTGCAGTGCAACGAAACAACTGCTTGCGAGGGGGGGGGGGGGGGGGGGAGTTCCGGTTCTAGGCTTCCGCATGATTATGAAGGATTGGTCGCCGGCTGATGGTACACCGCTTACAGATAGCAGGTAGCAGGCCTACCTGCTTGCGGCGCAGGCATTCTTGGGCACTGACTGCCTGTCGAGGCATTTGGCCCCATCTGTAGGCCCAGCGGTGTACTTTCGCCGGGAGTGCGTATCGAGGCTGTGCCGCTTTTTGACGGTGCAACGTTCTGTCTCCGCGACGCCTGGCGTGTACTAACAGACATTGCGAGGGCCTAAATTGTTCCGCTGTTAAAACAGTACCACTACTTATACTCTCGCCACAGGTGTAAAAGCAAAGAAAAATGACAATACGAACAAACCCGTTTATTCCCGAAGAACAAACTTCGAACGACTGGCCGACAGGTGGACCGAAGGTTGACTAACACCTTGTTTCTTCATACGGAACACTTTCATATTTTGTTTGCCTCATTGTGTTTGTGTTTTTCAGAAAGCGCATCGGCCTTTGTACTTGCCAGGGTACGTCTTTGTAGGTTATTACCAAGCCTGACTCCAAACCCGCAACCGGAGGCACAGTTCTTGTAAATTTTAACAAAACCACACACTTGGACATGGCACCCGAGTGTTGCACCCGCTCAAACAGCGTTATTAGTTGCTCCTGTTTCAGAAAACTTTAGGGTGGGGTGAGAGAAGAAAAGATTTCACGTAATACAGGTTTGCTTTAGAGGGCTTCACTAGCAGTGCATTGGTAGCACGGTTATGTGCTTTCTCTTCGGCAGCATAATATTTTCTCTTTTTCTTACTTCATGGAGGAAAATTTACCCTCATCAATCATTGTTCTCGTGTTCTACATTATTGAAAAACAACACTTGTGTATTTTGTTTTTATATCTTTATTGTGTTTTTGACCAGTCGTTGCGCGTTTTGCGAGGGTTGATTACACTACTAAAGCGCTCTTTTGCACAAAGCGCGTGGTTTGGCCTGATTCCTCTGACATCTTACCTCTCTCTTACTCATATTAACTGGACAGTTGGGATAGTCACAGAGATAACCATATGTAGCAGCCATTGCAGAGCCTTCACATGAATTGACTCCAACCGAAGACGTTAGCATGTTCGCAGTGATGTGTACGAGTTTGACAATATAGGCACATTTTTTTAGATAACGACGCAGCTTAAAGATCGCCGTCATGGCCCACTAGTGAAGTTGGCCTTGGAAAACGTTCTGTGCCAGCGGATATGGCCAATCTGCCAGCATCATAGGCTCAGCGGCCACAAGTGGCACCACCTAACTGACTGCGACAGATGGCCGCCACTCTCCTGCGTCGTTAGGACACACGGGGTGAAACATCGACAACATCATGTCTAGTGAGTGGCTGCCCCTTCTTAACAGGGTATTACCCAGTGAATATATTTGTAAGGCGACTCTTTATTCACCTCACCTTCAAAAACAGCCTATTATAAGACCTTTGTGCTCGACTCAATGTATTCAAGTGCTTTACCGGTTTCTTGTAGGTTTTCTCTTGGTCAAATAAGATTAAAACCTTCTTTTGCAAGCCTCTAAAGCTTTCAAAATCTTTCCCTGAAGCCTAAAGCCGAGGATTCCTCAAGCTGGAGAACTTCCACACTGAAGCCCAGTGGGATAACTGCGCAATTTGCAACAATATATTTCATAGTTTCCGGTTCTCTTCCGCAGAGTTCGCACTGATCTTCCTGTACCTGGACACAGATAGCTGTACTTCTTTCCAAGCAGCCCGCCTGGCTTTTAATATTCAATGCACTAGGCTTAGTATTGTAAATAAAATTTACGTTGTGATTTTTTTTGTCTGGTTTGTGCACGTTTTTAATAATTTGTTGTTTGTTTTAATACGTTTTCTACGTCTTTGTGTCTGAAACAATGACTTTTTATTTGACTGTCTTTTTTTTGTGCATCAAGTGTGCCCTTAGTGTACTGGATTTTTGTCTGCTGGTTTTGTTTTATAAGCCACAACACTTTGGTCGTCCATCTGTTCACCAATGTGGTTATGCTCTGCGCTTCCGACTTCAAAAGAGACCTATTCCACTTTCCTCTGCATGGGCTCAATATTTGTTTTAGTCTGAGCATCAATCGCGAATCCACCTGGCGCCCTCTAGTTGCCTTCTCGTACATGCTCTGGCTCAATTACACACTTTCAGATTGTTCTCACTACTCTATATATGTTCTACATAGAAAAGGATCCTTGTTTCTTGACAAAAGATTTTTCCCCCTTCCCTTCCTACATACTCATGTGGGCCTGGCCTGGCGAGGACTACATAGGCCTGGCCTTTGTTTATTCATGTGGCCAGATATTTTTGCTTTTAATATGACTTATTTCTTGCTTGTTCTTCTTAAGCGTTTTAATCCGCGTGGTGTATTTAAAATTCAAAACAGCAAGTTTTCTCAACTAAACCGTTTTGCGAGACACGTCGCTTGATAAGCGCGTACATCTCATAGCGGTGCACACCATTGTTGTGATGCGCTAATGAAAACAAGTCGTCAACATTGAGCCTACCTGGATTATGTTGGGTCCTTTCCGGCGCATTCTGTCTAACGAACAGAGTGAAGCTCACTGTACACCCATCAAGCTTTTCTTCTATTCTTGACATGTAGAACATTAAAAGCAGTGGAGGCAATAGACAACCTTACTTTAAACCCCTACTATATCTCCACCTGCTTTGTTCAGTTTGGTGACTTTAAGAAAATTGCCAAAACATCCTCATTGTTAAATCGACAGAACAGCTTATTAGGCCCCATAATACACATCTACGTTCCCGTACCCTCCAAATGTCTTTAGTTCTCGTATTCCACAGTCAGTGCTATTATGCGTCTTTTTTGGTATTAAAGTGTTCACACATCCACACTTGTTTGGCGGTGCCAATTTCACCTCAATGCTGATTTCGCAATGTCCATTTTCAATCTTTGACCTCCCTAACCTCGCTGCCATTGTGAAATAGTTCCATTCATTCACTTTGTCAAGAAGCTCCATGGCTTTGTTTCTTTCTTAGTCTTCCGGTACTCAGCATTTCATAACTTCCATTTATTAAAGACTAATACATCACATCATTAAAAGTTTTGGTGGACTGTTTCTTGATTTTGGTTTCCAAGATATTGGCAATAAAACCAACCTGCTTAGTGCGCAATTTTACTGGTCGAACCGGCTTTATGATATCGTTCCTTCATTTTTTAAGTGGTCATCGTTATTCATAATGGTCACAGCCACTGCTGTGGGTTCCCGTTTCGGCTCATATCATTGCACTCAGCGTTTCATCCATTAAATTTTGAGAAGTTGCTGCCATCAATATTAGGCTGTTTTCCACTCATTTCCACATTTCTTGCGCCGTATACATTTTCTTCGGTACAAAGAAACTGTTATGGAGCAATATTTAATACAGATTTCCCGTGGCGACCGCTGTACCCTAAGCACATTAGCTCTAGTTTCCCAGCAAAATCAGTTCTCCCAATTTTGAACTGATCCAGGTCCCGAAAACTGCAGGTAAGCCGTTTTTTCATTCTTCACTCCCACTTCACGCTATTCCCTTCCCAAATAAGGAAGGCAAAAGACTCCCTGCAGCGTTCCTTTTAATTCTGGCGTACACTTAAATGGCAGGCTTTCTTGGGCATTAATGTTTTGTGCGCAATATTGGTTGCCCGTTGATTAACAACGTCGAACCCTCCCTCTTTTCGCGGTACCTACTCTCCTATCGCAACCTCACCATATCTGCATTACCGGTACCTCTTATAAATCTTCTAAATCTTTCCATAAAGGCATAGCTTTATTTTATTTTTTAGTTGAATGTAAACCACTAACCACATTTTTGACGTCCGGATGATTACTACCGGTTTTTACGTGGGCAAGGCCATCAAACGACCAAGAGCATGAAAAAATCAAATAAATCATTATCAGTGTAAGTAAAATGAGGTAGTCACAGTAAACGAGTGTTTCAAATGCAAATATTCTAACTGCTGCACAGGGCATAAAAGTAGCGCAAAACTGTTTCACAGACATACGTTCACGAGTGTATGAAACCTGAAAACACTATGAGCGGTATATTAGGTCATCGATAGGCCACACACATATAACACAATCGCAGCTGATCATCCTAATCTCCAAGACCCCTTTAAAGCAGGAGTATATAGGGCCTATGCGCAATTCGGGTCTTCATTCAGCAGTACCAATTTCTCGACTCGACAACACGTAACCAGTTACCAGAAGTAGATATACACTACAAGCAACTACCCCTCTCCTACGTAATATCGTACGATTCCTATTTTTTCTAATAAGCGCGTTTTATGGGCGGTACTTTGGCGTCTGGTTTAGGGATTTTCCAGCGGGGAACGTGAAGGCAGCGGTGTCCGTGTAACAGAGCAAAGGAGCCCTCCTGCCCCCCTCCACCCCCCCCCCCCCCCGCAACAGAAAGAAAACAGTGGAGCAGCTCCTGGCGAAAGTGTGGGGGAAAGCTAGCACGCGCTGCAAAGGGGTTCCTCCGAGAGCGTCACCAAGGCTCATTATGCTTGAGTGCCTCCTGCTCCTCTTTTGGTCATGCTTCGCCGCCGAGGAGTGCCCTCTCTCTCACAATTTCCCGGGATGCTCCTCCTTCATTTGTTGCTAAGATATGGGAGATGGCCTGCAAACGGACATCTTAATCGCACTATTCTCCATAACAAGAAAAAGTGTAAGCTTTCGCATTTCTTAGGTATCAAGAATACTTAGAAGGCGAAATCCGACTAACTCAGCTTTTGACTGCAGAATCTTAGAATGGTGCCAGCATCCCCCGTAATTTTTTCTCCAAAAGGAAAATGTACCGTACGAGGTGAGGATTGTGCCTTTGTGAGCCGAAGATGGCGACAAAATATCGCGTGCTATCAAACACTGAAAACACTGACGGAACGGGAATTCATCTCAGGGACGTGCAAGTATATTTCTGCTACTCATCAGTACTCCGTGTTTCAGCCAGCAAATGACATTTTGCTACATTCACGTACCCTTAATTTGACATGACCTTCGTTCACAGCCCAGACAATTACTGCTAAAACCCGTGTATTCTTCAGAATATATGACGCTGCATGGATACGGTAACAATAAGGTAGTGTTCAACGAAAATATGAACTATGCCGAGTTTCTCGCCGGAGATTTTTTTATTCGAATTTCCAGTCTATGCCTAAAGGCGCACCGAAAATCCTGCCTACCCCAGGGGTGTCAATGCCAGTGGAAATATCAGTACCCGTATGAGGCTCACACTACCTGCAAGTAATTGCCATTGAAATGGTACTTCCTTAATAAAGCATTCAAGGAGAATAAGGCGCGCCAACAAACGTTTGCACCCGAAATTGTATGCAGGTTCGTAAGTTTTGTGTATTTTGTATTCAATAGTTGAAGGGGTTTGAAATTCCACTTACCGGTTCTCCACAATCTACTACTTCTGTATTGTTTACATTCTTTGCATTAATTAGGTTGAAAAAGTACGTTAACAAAAACGTTGACAGTCTGAAATCAGAAAAGAACATGCCCTGTATATTAACGGCAAGAAGAACTTCCATCGGAAGTATGCCGGGACGGTAATGTAGTTTCACAAATTTATAGACATTGTAATGAGCGTAATAATTCAGGTAGTGAACACACACGTTTATTTACTGCTTATTCCTAACTTCCTGGAGCATAGCACAAATCACACCTACAGCCCCCACAGTTGAAATGGCGTGTACCTAGTACATACGATGGAGCTTCCCCGTTCACCCATAGACACATGAAATTGTCCTTCATGTCGAAGCAGGACTCCTCAAAAATACAACTAAAATGCATTGTCCGCTCAATATAGCAAATGTACTTTTGATAAAATCACATATCACATCCTGGAAGGTCTTTTCTTGACACACCGAGGTGAACACATATACACTTATGTCACCTTCTTTGTAACAGGCTGCTTTACGATAAGTATCAGCCGTCCTCGCTATAACACCTTCCTTATGACGCCAAAAACAGCTCCGGATGTATTCTTCATTTCACCACCTCATTTCAACGTAGTTGTAATAAGTAACCCATGGTCATTGCTGCAATCAGCAACCTGCACTCGACTATTGATGCTCCCGAACTCAGCTTGCTGGTCCTCACCAACCGATTTCGAGGTAAACAAGACGTTCTACTGGAAGCCATACACGCAACCGAAGCCGCACAACAAATTATGCTCGTTGCTTAGGCACAAAAGCGGAATTGAAGTCGACGCTTAGAGGGGCATTTTGGGCCATGGAGCCAGCTAGACGGCTCATCGTTACGGCGCAGACCGAAAAGCAGTCCCAGGAGCTGTGTTCGACGCTACAGCACCACTGCCTGCCTGCCAACGCAGTGGTGCCGCCATGGTATTGGTATAAAATATGAAACTCTTGTAGCATCTTAGCGCCAAAATCTCCACCCGGCGCTAGCTATCCCCGACTACGAAATATCATGGTTGGCCGGTCAAGATAATCTGTTACACACCAAAGACCGTCTGCGCAGTCAGTGCTCATTTGCTCTGCGGTCCTTCAAATTCACCACGAAGACAAGGCGCAGAAGTAAGCTGCAAAGAACCACACTCACAGTAAATATCAAGAAAAGCTGACACAATGGATTCCGACGATTATGACAGCACGACTCAACTATTTACAAGGCTGCCGCCTCAGGACGTCTTTGCGAGTAAGACTGCTATACCAACCGCTATCGTCCGCATTCACGACTCCCTGACGAAGACAACCAAGTTCTGTTTCACCATTAGGGCTTACCGTCAACTCACTCACTGCTTACAGCCAACAAGACCGGCAACAATCTATGCTTAAACAAAAAAGACAAATCACATCTAAAACTCTTAGCTGAAACTCTAACATATTGAGTGAAGTCGTTAATAATATTCTATTAGCTAGAAAATTACAGATACCCAATCTTTGTTTTCATCCTCAAAACAATTTAAATGAAATCTTTTTGCGCTAACAGGGCTACCTGTAGGGGCATTTCAAGGCGAAATTGAAATTCTTCTGCCGATAAAATACCAGTTTGCAGAAAATGTGTTGATTTATTTGTAGTTTTTTTTCTAATACTGTTGATGTAGCAGGTAACACCGAAATATGCAAATAATGTGAGACATGAGCCATCATCGCATAAAGTCAACCAACCGAGCCCCAAATAATCATTTTAGCCTCTACCACCGTCCCAGTATCCCACACCCGCATTAAGATCCCAAGAAGACTTGGAACAGTACCGCTTAGCTAAAAAATATAGGCAAATGAAACGCAATCTGTACTGTTTGGCAATATATTGGTTGGCAGAACACAGAACCCAATCATCAATAACCATCGCACTTAAAGAAAGACTCCACTTCAAGAAACCTCGACGGTCCGCGCTGTTTTTACAAAGCACTGGTAAATTACGGTGGTACTGGGGAATTCTGACGGACTAGACAGAACCATATTCTTCCCACCGAAATCGACCATGTGCTTGTAACGCCACTAGCAAAAACTCAGCAGACCAAACTAGCACGTTTGTAACATCTACACTCCCTTCTTTGGTAAGAACGCTTCTACGGATTACAATACAACTTACCAAGGGTAAATAAATAATAGATTGTGATTTTACTTGCCGCCACACAACCTTCGATTACGCAAGAGAACGAGGCACACGGCAGCCGCATATTTACCTTTTTTTGTGGTGTGCATTACATGACAAACAAAGCAAAGCGCGCACTTACTGGGCGTATTTACAAATTGTGTGGCTGATTGTTAATGCTGGAATAACACATGCTAACCATGGCGTGGTCGAACTAAGACTTCGTGGTGTTCGTGGTACACCGCAAGTATTTCGTCCTAGGATATTGGGTAATGCACAAAGGTCAGCGAACCCCCAGAAAACCAGCGGGCTCACAGATCGATTCAACTGGACTCTGGGCGACATGCTTTCAATGTGTGTGTTATCAGAATATAACAGTTTGCACCTTGTATTCCTGGTTATAACGTACACCAACAATAGGGTCCAGAGGGCGACGACTGGATTTTCCCCATTTGTCTTGCATTACTGATGTGAACCGACATGAAATCAGGATACCATATCCCCTAACAACCCTGCTGCCGCAGACTCACGCTGGTTTCACAAATAGCGCGGCACGCCGAAGAATACCGACAACACTTCCGTTCTCTTAAAACTGCTGACGAAGAGCGCCAGGAGAATCGTCGTGACCATACCACAACCCCTCAGACGCTTGATCCCACTTCGCATGCATGGCTTTCTCTCATACAAATTTTTTGTGTCTTATTATCATGGTCCATACAAAGTGATCGCTTGCACTTCGCCACTACACTACCCGCCGACATGGCCGTGAAACAGTGTACGCTGAGAGACTTAAGCCTTACAATGACTCCCTGGTGTCGACGTAACCGTAGGTCGCCAGAATGGCTGCTTTTGCACCGGGCTGATTGTAGAAAGCGTAATGAGTGGATACAAAATGCCATCAAACCATCGGGGTATGCGCCGTACCACCATCAACCATGCGGAAGAGGGGGGTACGGTTATGTCAAATCCAGAGACGGCGATATAGGCCAATGACGCGACAGTGGAAGAAAACATACCCCACGAGGTGCACGCCCGAGAACTCAGCATGTTGTCTCAATGCTCGGAACGGTAATCCTGTGCACTTCAAACCTACAAATAAACCTCACACCGACTACCGGGTTCGATGGCGGCACCCTTGAAAATTTACACACACACACAGATATATATATATATATATATATATATATATATATATATATATATATATATATATATATATATATATATATATATATATATATATATATATATATATATATATATATATATATATATATATATATATATATATATATATATATTTGTATATATATATATATAGCGCATCAGAAAATGGGAAAAGAGGGGCTCGGTGAAATAAGACAGAAAACATGGGGTGGCAGTCAATCAAACCTCGGAAAGCAAAGGGGAGGATGTGGTGGGTTATAGAAACAGATCAAGATTTTTTTTCAGTAAGAAAGAAAGTGGTGCAAAAATGCCTCCCGGGTGGGATCCGAACCCACCACCTCCAGAATACCGGTCTCGTGCGATAACCACTACGCTACCGGCGGGGCTGTTTTCCCACCACTTTCTGAGTTTTTATGTTAAGGTATTTTTTTGTTTCCCGCCCTTGGGGGTGGTAGCCAGCACCCCTCGGACTATTTGGGGTGAGGGGACCTTCTTTTTAATCCCCGGGCCGTGACTGGAGTGTGTACGACATGGCGAGAGTGGTCGACCAGCGTTGAACCCTCTTAAGCTATCTTTCGCACCAAGACTGCCAGAACAGAGGCCCTCGCTAAGCATGTAGCGATTCAGAAAATGGGAAAAGAATGGCTAGGTGAAATAAGACAGAAAATAATGGTTGGCAGTCAGGAAAACCTCGGAAAGCAAAGAGCACGATATGGTGCGTCATGGAAACCGATAAAGAATTTTTTGAGGCAGAAAGAAAGTGGTGAAAAAACACCCGCCGGATGGTATCCGATCCCACGACCTCAAAAAGAATTCTGACACAAACAATTCTTGAAGTGTTTCCATTATTTTCTGTCCTATATATAAATATATATATATATATATATATGTGTATATTGTGAAGGCAGGAATATTTGCGAAACAAAAGGTGCAAGCGTAGTCAGCGGCCAATCCACCATCAGAGCGACGAGGACGGCGGCCGACTGGAAGCGGAGGAAGAAGCGCGGAGCACGTTCGGCCAGAGAATAAACATGGCGTCGTAGAAATCGGACGTTGGTTCATTAGAAGTGGCGCAGACGACCAGTCTTCAATCCCGAGGCGACCCAGCCTCCGGACCTGTTTTCCCTCGCGGCGATCCAGCCGCAGGGACGGCCCACAGCAGCGGCCAAGGCCTGGCACGCCTGCCACCCCTGCTGCCCGGAGTCATCGGTGGGGCTGTGGTCCCGGCACGAGCGCCGAACTCAAGGACAGCCCAGCCTCAGGCGAGCCAGCCTTGGGCGTGACTTTCCCCAGCGGCCGACGTCTTCTCGACTCGGCGCTGCGTCCGCGGTTCGCGCCGTGATTTCGGCGGAATTTGGCCTCTTCTCCGAGAGTGAACAACCTTTACCGATGGCGACCAGTGCTGCGCGTAGCAGCCACCCCTTTTGGACTGCCCAGGTTCTCAAACAGATGTGCCAGCAGCTTCGCGACGCCATTCCCTGCACGTTTCCATCGCCCGCTCACACGGGAGTCCAGGTGTTCCGAGGGTTCCAGGACGATGCTCTTTCTTGGGTGAAGCTAACTGACGCCCTTGCTACTCATCATGCCAGGCCCTACCATACCAAACTGTTTGTTGCACAAGAACGCCTGCGCGACGCTGCCCGAGCGTGGCACCTTTACGAAGATCACTCCCATCCAACCTGGGCAAGCTGGAGCGGGGCATTAATAGCGGCGTTCAGTGGATTGTCAGCCAGCCACGACTCTCGCTTCATGAAAATGCGTGCCCGCCTGAAAGGCCCTAGCGAGAACGTTGCGGTCGACATCTACGACAAGCTCCGCCTTCTCTGCAGGCTGCGACTTCGCCTGGGCGTCTCCTGTGGCGAAGCGGTACGTCATAGATGGCCTGGCTGACCCCGTTTTAGCTGCAACCTTGGCCATGCAGCCGCCGCAGTTGAGCCCACAAGCCTTCGTCCGTCTGGCTGTAGGACTGCAGCAGGGAGCAACGCGGCCGGCACAGGATCCTTACGTGCAAACGTCGGCGCAGTCCCTGGAATGGTCTGCTGGCTTCGAACTGGAGACGAGCAATGAGTCACAATAGGCTGAGGACGAGACCACTGCTACGTCCCTGACAATCACTGAAGACGGTGCCCTGAACACCAAGTCTACCTACAAAGCCATTGACCCGCCGATCGTTTCCTGCGTGCGTCAGCAGGCGTGTCTTCTCCGTCAGCCACCTTCGACTTGCGTAGGGTTGGAGAAGTGTGCGATCCCAGAGAGCCAATCACCACCGACGCTCAACCCCAGTCCGCTGGAGCATCGGCCCATTACGTCGGTACTCACGTCTGTCGCCCCGAGTCCAGTATGCGAGGGCGGATCCTATTATTTTGCGGGCATCTCGACGCCCCCATCCTCGAACAGGGACAACATGACGCCCGGAAGTTCCCTGGAGCACTTCAACACCACCCTGTTGACGGCGGAAGATCACCTTGCATCCACTACGACATGCTACTCCAACAACCTCACTGAGCGCTTGTTATCCCCACAAGAACGCGACAAGTCGATCGAAATGGCTCAGCCCAATGAAGCTGAACAAAAAGGCATGCCAGGGAAACCTACGAAGCAGCGAAAGATCCAACTGGATTAAGAAAAGAATGAAGCACAGAAGGATGCACCTGTCAATACCCAGCACGTTTTAGCGACAGTTGCTGAAGCCGAAGATGACGAACTTTGCAGGAGGGAAAAACGCTGAAGCAAATTCGGAGTCACTCACCAAGGAAAAAACAGAACAAGACAATAGGCGCGGGGCAAGCCCACAGAACATGACCATTCCTGAAGCCGCCGTGGTTTCCTTTGCAACAGGGGGAAAGCGTATCCCTGGTGCAAGCTAGAAAGGAAGACACGAAGCGGAACGGGAGACATTTCCACCAAGCACCGACGTACAACCGTCTCTTCCGCCGTTGGTATGCCGACCTTTATGCCAACCTTCGAGTCAAAGTCAAGAACCTACGCCAAGAGCTTGTTCGTGCTCGCCATCGCAGTGTGGCCGAGTGTAAAGGCACGAATCTTTGAGAAACAAAAGGTGCAAGCGCAGTCAGCGGCCAATCCACCATCAGAGCGACGAGGACGACGGCCGACTGGAAGCGAAGGAAGAAGCGCGGAGCACGTTCGGCCAGAGAATAAACATGGCGTCGTAGGAATCGGACGTTGGTTCATTACAACATATATATATATATATATATATATATATATAGTTAGAAAATGAGGGGCTCGTTAGGAAATACAGAAAGAAATGCGGGCAGTCTACAACGCCAAAGAAGGCATAGGGGAATGGTTGGACTATATTTTTTTTTTACCGTTAGTGAAATTATATATATATATATAGATTTTTTTTTTTTTTTCATAATTTTTTGAAGCGAGAAAGAAAGAACGAAAGCAAGAAAGAAAGAAAGAAAGAAAAACACGCGCCCAGAGTGGGGACCGAACCCACGCCTTTCGATAGGTCGGCAACAGTAGGTCGGCAGTCTACAACGCCAAAGTAGGCATAGGGGTGTGGTTAGGCTCAATTTTTTACTATGGTTAATGAAGATAAGAATTTTTTTATTATAAGGAAGAAAGAAAGAAAGACCTATGTTTCTGTATTTCCTCAACGAGCCCCTCATTTACTTACTATAATAATGTGCGAAAGCCTAGCGAGGGTCTCGGTTCTGGCAGCCTTGATGCCTAGGTAGCATTAGAGGGCTTCCCGCCAGTTACCCGCTCATGACAGGCTGTACACGTTTGAGTCACTCCGCGGGAGTTAAAAAGAAGGTCCCCTTCTCCCCGTGTAGTCAGAGTGGCGCTGGCTACCACCCTCAAGCGTCAGATACACTTCTAGTAAATATAAATAGCCCAGAAAGTGAAGGAGAACACAGTCGCCCAGATAGCCGAATTGGGAAGGCATTCGAGATGTAATCGAAAGGCGTGGGTTCGGTCCCCACTCTGGGCGCGTGTTTTTCTTTCTTTCTTTCTTCCTTATATTAAAAAATCTTAACTTCACTAACCATAGTAAAAAATAGAGCCTAACCACACCCCCATGCCACCTTTGGCGTTGTAGACGGCCGACCTATGTTTCTGTATTTCCTCAGCGAGCCCCTCATGTACTTACTATATATATATATATATATATATATATATATATATATATATATATAATATATATATATATATATATATATGTTAGTACGGGTATTGTTTCCTACCTAAGCTATAAACTACGAAAAAAGAATCCTTCTTCATCGATGCTCTGTCATATCTGCAATTTCATCTTTCAAACTTTTCGTCCAACCAGGCGTACTTACATGATACGTAGCACAGCCATTGCGAAGACCTTGTCTTAGAGTGTTTTCGGTGAATGAATTGGGTCTGCCAATGACTCTCGTTGAGGACGCAAAAATACCGCTCCGCTGCTCGGTACTTATACTTTTCGTAAATGTTTCTGACAGGACTGAATTTGCGACGCGTGATATTTTTTTACTTGAAACTTGAAGGTTTTTAACTCGCCGGAGAAAAACATTACCATTTCATTGCTTTTTTCCCCCATATTTCTTTTCTGTATGACGTTCTAGCAGTGTTTTTTGCGGGTTTTTTTAAAGAAATTTGAATTGACCTCAGACAGCGTTTGGCAAGGAATTTTTCCGATTTCAGATTTCTAAAATTGACGTATACAACCTGCCTTGTGTTCATAAATGTTAGGCCTTTTTTTGCAAAGTGATACACAAATTTGTGAAGAGCACGTTTTGGATCTCTGGTTGTGTGGTAGTTTTCTGAGTTTCTTAATCCCATAAAGTTTTTTCGCCGTCACCTTACGGAACTTTTTTAGACAACGTGTGGAAAAAAACTTACGTTCCCTGCGGTGATGTTTTTTTTTTGTTTCGAAGGGGCTGTTCTTCAGCTACTGCTGGGATTTTCAAAATTTGGGTACTGAGAGTATAAAAAAAGATAGTGAATGTTGCTAGTCCATTTGATCGACGTATTAAAACAACATTCATCGTCTGGGGAAAACTCCGATGTGTTTCCTTGCTATCTATATATTTAGTTGCTTCAAAAGTATTTATTCTGACTGAGAGCTACAAGGTCATTACAAAACTGAGGTGTTGCAGTGCCCATTTGGAGATATTTTCTATTGAGAAATATTCAATGACTATCTTGATTAGAAGATGGCGCACAGAAATTAGAGTTTTTCTATAGATTTATAGGATCAACTGCCTCAATCTCGCCTACGGCTGGTTTTATATTAGGCTGTAAAAAGTGTTGTGGTGAAAGCTCGAACGAAAGAAGGTGGTCCGGCATGGGCTAAAATAAAAGGCTAGAGTCCAGCACAATCAGACCGTGGCGGCATGGTCTCGAATGGTGAAATCCGCGGTGGTCATACTGCTGTGGAAATGCATTAAAGGACTCTTATGAACGAAACTCTTCCGTAGGCTAGGTTTGGAGGTGGGTTAGCAGACGTTCGAGCATTGGTTAGGCTCATAGATCTAAGGACGTTATATTTTCGGCCAGCGTTTCTTGAGGTTCGTTTAATGCGTTTCCCGGGTTGCTCTTGCGGGTTCATTTGTTCTTCGCCTGTTTAAGACATTTGTCGCCTTGTTCCGGTGCCAGCTACGTCTCCTAAAAGCTGACCTGCATTTTTCTCTTGGCAGTGCCTCCGCTCTTTGCAATTGTTTTGTGCGCATATATTTTTCTGGTGGGCGCTTTTATAATCGGTGCAATTCGTTGGGCTCTCCACGATTGTAACTCCGCTAATTGTATCTGATCAGCCTTAACCAGCATTTCGCGGTGAGCAGCAGCATGGAAAATAAAGACACAGACTGCCCTTCGTGTCTTCCGCAAAGTAGGCACTGAGCAGTTCTCCTCAAATACGAGAACTAACAAGTCTACAAGAACTAACACGTGAGTATGGGACCTATTATGACAAAAAAAGAGCCTGCGCGTGCTTTAAATCAACTGCGGGTGCTCTATGCTAGAGACTATACCTTTGTAGATTTGTGTTACGGCATTTGTATATATGGGCGCACCGCTACATACTTACTGGTTTGGTGTTTTTTTGTATATTGCTTTAGATGTATACAATGTTTGTACAATTTGACCATCTTTAAACATCCAGATGTACCACTCCCCTCAATAACGCCTTCTGGGCCATGAGGGTACCTGAAAAAATAAATAAACAGAGGTCTCCCTGTAAGGAACTGACGAAGGACGCTTCGTCGGTAAGGCTCGTGATAGATGTCCGTAAAGTCTGCTCACGGAACTGAACTGAAAGCCCCACAAAGGTTACTGAATGGAAGATAAGGAACAGAGCGAAGGCGACCCAAAGTGTCTGTACCGTTGGCTGATAGTATGGTCATGATCTTGGAAGAAATAAAAATAACACCGAAAGAGAACCCGAGAATAAATGATAGTTGGGGGAAGCAGCGGTGGCGTAGAGGTAGAGCATCCACCTCGCGTGCAGAAGAACCGTGGGTTGAATCCCGGTGCCGGACAATTCCCACAGGATTTAAAAACAATCCCCGTATTGATGGAATTGCAGAATGGGGCTTGGGGTGCGGCTTGAGCGCGCCGACCATTGACGGTAACGCACTCCTTCATAAGAGCAGGATTGGCCACCCTGGTGTAGTAACGGCCACAACCTGCCATTATTACGCCAATTAACCCACGTCCCTCAGTCTCCAGTGGCTGCGAAGCAACTGACTACGGTGGTGGTCAGACCTGTTACTCAGGAGAGGGTGCTAAGAATACCTGGACCCGGAGAGGCCGCCATTGGAATCTGAACCTGGCAACTTTAAACACGAGAGCCTTATCTAGTGAAGCGACTCTGGAGGTGTTGTTCGGGGAATTAAAGGACACTAAATGGGATGTCATAGGGCTTACTCAGGTTAGGAGGACAAATGAAGCCTCTACAGTGCTGAAATATTGGCACGTCCTACGTTAGCGGGGTCTAGTGGACAGAAGAGAACTGGGAGTTAGATTTCTAGTCAATCAAAGCGTAGTTTGAAACATAGAAGCACACTATAGCACTGACGAAAGGGCAGCAGGTCTTGTATTAGGCTCAATAAGAAGCACACACTCAAAGTGCTGCAGGGCCATGGGCCCACATCCAGCCACAACGACCAGGTAGTGGAACGCCTCTATGAAGACGTGGAATCGGCAATGGCTGAAGTAAAAACACAGTATACTGTAGTTCTGGGGGACTTCAATGCTAAAGTAGGCAAGAAGCAGGCGGTAGACGAGGCCGTTGGGAACTATGGTCTGGGCTGCAGAAAAAGCTGGGGGGACCTACTAGTCGAGTTCGCAGAACGGAATAACCTATGCCTAATGAATACCTTCTTTTGCAAACTTGAGATCCGGAAGCGGACATGGAGGAGCCCGAATGGCGAGCATAAAAATGAAATAGACCTCTTATTTTGTGATAAACCTGGCGTCGCGAAGGATGTGGAAGTGCTCGGAATGTGAATTGTTATGACCACCATATGGTAAGATCTCAAATTAGGCTTGATTTGAGGAGGGACCGTTAGAAAGAAGCATAATAATGAGCTAACAGTAAGAGGTAAGTCAAAAGAATTGTGGATCGCGCTTCAGAAACGATATTCAGCCCTTACCGAGGAAGCAGAGTTTATGACACAGGAAGCCAGCGATAACCTTAGACGTATTGTCATGGAGTCTGCAGTAGAAGTCGGGAGCACGCTGGGTAGACAGGATACTAATCAACTTTCCCAGGAGACAAAAGAAGAAATAAGAAACGGCAAACTATGACAGCCTCCACCCCAACGGACTGAATAGAACTAGCGGAGCTTTCGAAGGTAATCAATAAGGGTAAGACAGCTGACATATGGAAGTATAATATGGAGAGGATCGAATACGCTGTAAAGAACGGAGGTAGCCTGAAATAATTAAAGACGTGTCTTCGAGGGGGAGAAATCCCATGTATGCACCAAAAGACAAGCAAGGCAATGTCATCACAAATAGGGATAAAATAGTCGCAGTAGCCGAGGAGCTCTATAGAGATGTGTACAGTAGCCCGGGCATCCTTGGATAATGCCAAACGAGAAAGTATTTCAGAGGAGATAGACATCCCACCAGTAACGACCAGAGAAGTAAGGAAGGCTTTGAAAGAAATGAAAGTGGGCAAACCACCTGCTGAGGATCAGATAACAGCAGACCTCCTGAAGAATGGCGGAGAAACTGTCCTTGAAAAACTGGCAAACCTGTATACGCAATGCGTAATGACCGCAAGTGTACCGGAATCTTGGAAGAATGCTAATATAATCCTAATCCATAAAATAGGTGACATGAAGGACTTGAAAAACTACAGGCGGATCAGCTTGCTGTCAGTCGTCTACAAGGTACTTTACCAAGGTAATGGCTAACAGAATCTTTGCATACTTAGATTTCAATCACCTAAAGAACAAGAGGGTTCCGTAAAGACTGTTCAACAAAGAACCATATTCACACAATCAATCAGGTGAGAGAGAAGTCAGCTGAGTATACTGAACCCTTATATATAGCCTTCATTGAATATGAGAAAGCCTTTGACTTGGTCGAAACCACAGCAGTCATTCAGGTATTACGGAACCAGGGGCTAGATTGGCATTATGTAAGAATACCAGAGGATATCTACAATGGGTACACAGCTACCATAGTCCTCCGTAAGGACTGCAGTAAAACGCCTATAAAGAAGGGCGTCAGACAAGGAGACACAATCTCTGTAATGTTATTCACAGCATGTTTACTAGAAGGATTGAGAACGTTGGATTGCGAATAGGGGAGAGTAAGAGTTAATGGAGAATACCTCAGTAAGCTCAGATTTGCTGATCACGTTGCCTTGGGAAGTAACTCGGGGGACGAATTTCAAAGCATGCTTTTCGCACTAGACAAACAGAGTAGAACCATGGGCCTGATAATTAATAAGAACAGAACCAAATTAATGATCAATAACCGCGGGACAGCACAGCGGTTTGAGATAGTCGCCGAGGCAGTGGAAGTGGTAAGCAAATATATTTACTGAGGCCAAGTTCTGACCCTGGATCCCAACTATGAGGCAGAATTATAAGAAGGATAAGATAGGGGGGATTCCATACGGCAGACATTCTCAGATAATTAATGGTAGACTACCAATGTCCCTGAAGAATAAAGTGTATGGCAGCTGCGTCTTACCGGTACTCTCCTACGGAGCAGAAACGTTAGGGCTCAATAAGGGGCTTCAACCTAAATTGAGAATGACTCAGCGGGCAATGGAGCGTGAGATGACGGGTGTAACATTAAGGGACAAAAAGAGAGAGGAGTGGGTCAGAGAACAAACGCGCGTTAAGAAAATATTACTAGAAATTAAGAAGAAGAAATGGACGTTTGCAGGGCATGTAATGCGAAAGCAACACAACTGTTGGTAATTAAGGGTAACAGAGTAGATCCCTGGAGAAGGCAAGCGTTGCAGGGGGCGGCAGAAAGTTAGATGGGCAGATGAGATCAAGAAGTGTGCGGGATAAATTGGTCGCAGTTAGCACGTGACCGAGATAATTGGATAATAATGGGAGAGTCCTTTGCCCTGCAGTGGGGGTAGATAGGCTGGTGATGATCATGATTGATTTGTTTTGAACAGCATGAGTACTTGTCGGCCGAGACGACTAGGTGCTGGTTTAGTGGTCGGCTAACGGTGTGTGAACAAAATGGTTACGGTGCGCGCGCAGAAGTGAAGAGCACAAGGGAAGTGAACACCAATGGAGGGCAAAAAACAGCGGTGGGGAACCTTAACCACCTATAAACATGATTGACTCCTGAAGAGGTGACGCGTTGTCCTAATTCGAGTGATAATACCTGAATGTGAATGGACTGACCTGGCGTTCATCTACGGACAACCAATAAGAAAAGAAAAAAATGTAAATTTGAAAGAAAGGATTACGCGCCATTTATTTTTTGGTATTAACACACCAACCATGCCTTCCCCATGATGTGCCGGTTAAGGCTGTATACATAGAAGCCTGGATTCCTCCGTTTTTTCCGCATGCGACCTCTCGCCGTTCATGCATTTTAACAGTGATGAAATTGCCCATATCCAGGCCATAAACAGCTTTTGTTACATGGCCTTCTTTGTTATTTGGTAGCCCATAGCCCCCGTTCAAACAGCCACACGGGGTCTTCGTATTATGTTGTTTTGACCAATTAAAACTGGTTGGTCTTATCGGCTTCCGTACCTAACAGAGTCTAATCCTAGGATATTGCTTTTGATGAAATGTTCCCCAAGAATACCAAATTACTTCCAATAAATATTTTGACAGGCCTCTAAAGAAATATCTTAACGCGTTCCCTTTGCACTCGAATATAGCAACCGATACCTCTGTCGGCAGGCCAAGAGAGAACTGGATAATTTTTCTCCGATCTTGATTGAACCTTCTTGTGGTCGGTTTTGCGAAATGTATCACTCTTTTGTGGTTAAACTGAACCTACTATCCTCAGTTTACGAAATATATCACTTTTTTGTGGGTACTTTTTTCAGGATCATGAATAATCCTTCAACCTCAGTTTTCGAGATATATCCAGTCTACACAGACTTTCTAGCAATAATTTTATCATTTTGTTATATTTGTTCTTCCAATCATCGGGAAATAATTCTTTCTGGTTAGTTTTTTGTTTCTTCTCCGCTTACTTCCACAACGTCACCTCCTCTACGTAAAACTGTTGGTTCCTTATCGCTTTCATACCTTCGAGAACATAGTTTGCAGTGGGTGCCTTGAAACACAGGTATCTAGATTAATGAATTGCCGGATGCTCTAGTGGGAATAGAATTGGAAGGCCTAGTAGCACTGGTTATGCCTGATTCCGTTTATAAAGACTCCGAGATAGAGCACCTCGGGTACTCGTGGAAGTGTCGCATAAGCCAGTCCCGAGCTTGCGAAGTCACCCTTACTTGCTTTCGCAGTCGTGTGAAAAATTTGTACTTTTTCTTGCATCGCTATAATCTGGCCATTTCGCCTTTGTGCGCATTGGAGGACAAACCAGAAACTGCCCAACAATTTGTTTGTTTTCCAACCAACGGTTGGCCCGCATTAGAAGGAGGTACTTAGAAGGCACATGCGACTGTCTAAACTACAAAATGTCTGCAGCAACAAATATATTGTTTGTTCCGAAAGTACTGGGATACAGCCAAGGCAGGTCTTTGCCGTGCGTACACTCTTTCATTCTAGAATGAGGTTGTCTGGCGTGCTAACTGTCATTTGGCTCGGGCGAGTCCTGCTTTCAATCCTATTTGCTTTTGCCGACTGCTCCACCTGCATCACATTATCTCTTCATTGCCCTTCTTGTTTTTCTTGCCGCTATGTGTTGATATAATTTTTACTTCTTTTTATATAATTATCAATTCTATTTCTTCATGCGTGCTCTGTTAATGTAGTTGAATGTGTAAATATTTTAAGTTTTTCCGAACACTTATTTAGTTTCGTTTGGTCAATTACTCATTTCCTGGCCATTCCCATGCAGTAGATAAGGAGTGGGTAGGGAGTGAGCAAGACAGGTACCACCACCACCACCACCAGCACCGCGTAGTGGATTAACAGGGGAAGACGCGTCGAATACGAAAGAATGTGTTCAGAAAGCGTAAAGCTAAAAGCGAACTGCAAAATAAAAAAAAATGCGGCTACCCGGGAGAAGATATACTGTTCGCCCGGAACGCGTATATGTGTTTCCTAGTCAGCGCAGCCAGCTATCAACTGAGCTTGCTATGCGCGCTATATCACAACGAAAAATTCCCTAAACGACACGAAACCACTGTAACCAAAATAAATAAGAGCCAAAACGAATCTAAAATGCATGAAATCCAGGTTATTCAAAATATTGAATAAAATAGTCGAATCCGCCCTAAAACACGCAAAATTACGAAAACGTAAAAAAAAACGGTTACTGAAACTTACCTAAAAGTAAAGGGAACAACCCGAAATCCTATATATATTTTATGAAGATGCCACGAATAGATTGTGCGTGTAAAAATACTATTGTCGAAAGATTAGAAACCATCAAAAATGAAACAAGGGCTAGTGGTAACGGGGTATGAACCCGGATTTTGATGTTTTGTATTCCGAAGCGAAACGATTACCATACGGGTCCAAAATGCCTTGTGCGAATAAATTCAGTGCCACAA
Organism: Haemaphysalis longicornis; assembly: GCA_013339765.2. Lineage (NCBI taxonomy): Eukaryota > Metazoa > Arthropoda > Arachnida > Ixodida > Ixodidae > Haemaphysalis > Haemaphysalis longicornis. Next base: position 7,895 of record JABSTR010001898.1, on the reverse strand, counting down.
GCTCGTCCATACAGCTGTAAGAGTGCTCGTTGATGGCGCCTTGCATCGCTTGGCTAGCTGACCTATCCCTATCTATCCCTAGTACCTCAAGTCTATCCCTACTACCTCAAAGGGATCCGAACGGCGCACTCTATCACCAGGTCAAGGGGCTACAGGTGAGCTAGCTGGCCTTAGTCATGTCCGTATGGACGCGTGCATCTGCCAATTACATTGTTTACTATTTCTCTTCCACTCTGGGCCCACAATCCCGGTCTGAGCACGGTCAATGTCTCTGGAGTTTTGCCAATAGGGTATGACATGTTCGGCGATCACCTGAGAAGGTGGCCGTAAGAAAGGGTGCTTGACTTCCTCCTCTTCTTGCGGGAACACTAGCCTGCTGCGTACATGCCTCCCCGTTGAGTAAAAAAAGGACTAAGCATCCGAATGCTTGATCGGAAGCCGAGAGGAGCTTGATTCCAGAGCCGCTCGAGTTTCTCACCGTACCTGTCCTGTTGAACACCGCGGAACCAGTGAAATTCCGCGTCCTTAATTTCTTCCGCTGACATGAATGTAGATGATCGGTTGCCAATATCTCTAAAATTTTTGATCAATCAGAGAATACAAGCAATGGTTCGGAGAATACGCAACACGTTGGAATAGTGCATCAAGTCTAAGATGGTATTCACAGTCCTCACAAAGCAGTCCTTTCCACCTCCTCTGCCTTTCTTCGTCGACGTTTTTCAACCCAATTTCTGAATATTCCGTAGGCCAGTCTCCGATGTCTGTCAGTAAGAATGTGGGTTCATACCACCATCGTTCATCGCTTCTCAGAGTTTGCAATGATACCCCGCGAGTGAGATGATCGGAACGACGGCAATTTCCGGGACAATGCGACCACTGTGTGCTAGCCGTGAGTATTCCTATTTCAGTGGCTCCGTTTTTGACAAATTCTTTCCTGTGAGACGGATTACCCGTAACTTAATGAAGACTGAATGGAAAGTCCGCCCAAAATATAGTTTTGACAGAGCTTTCAAAAAGTATAGCTTTCAAGATGTTTCACATCCGGGCCCCAAAGACGGCGCCGAAAAGCTCGAGTCGAGGCATTGTCAACGTCTTCATAGGAGGGACTGTTCACTTAGCGATCACCAGTTCTGGTTTTACGCAATTGGTTTGTCTTGACCAGTTAAATAAAAGCATCTCCGTATGCCTTTGTGCTTGCGTCACAAGCTATGTGCAGTTGAGCTGCCGTGGTCTCCGAGGAAGAATGTACCCAGCGACATATTTTAACGCTGCCGAGCTCCTGGAGGTCCGCTCGCCAATGTCGCCATTGTGCTCCGATGTGAAGTAGACGATTCTCATCCCAAAAGACATCCCGTTACCATACTTCTTGTAATATTATATTGGCTGAAGTGTAAATGGTGCGGTCATTATGAGAGAATCAAAAATTGCTGCTGCTGTATGGATCACTAATCTCTTTAAGTACCGATGATTGCCAAAAAACCAAGTACAGACTTTGTAGGTATGGTCATGTCTCTTCGAGGCCCCCCTAGTATGCCTAAAACCTTGACTGTGATTTTGATATGAGTGATGCCTTGTTCGAGCTGGAGGAGCTGCTCTAGGTTTGTCGAGTTAGAGGTCTACTTCCTAGGTCACATACCTGCTGACTCCAGTTTAGCTGTAGCTTCCGTGAAGACTCGTTGCGCCTGTTTGCCTTTGCCAGCTCCCACGTGTAAGTCGTGTACGTAAAACGACTGTCAGAGTAGGGCAGCCGTGTCACGAAAGGAGTCGCTCACAAGTTTCAGGTAGGTGCGTTAAGCAAAATGAGCTTGCTACGGGACTAAACGGTACTCTGGTCATGCTTCATGCTTCAACGTCCGGGATAGTATGCTCGTCACAGGGAACTTGCCTGAACCACAGAAATCGCATTGCGTCCCTTTCTTGCTCTCTAATACAGATTTGAAGGAAAGCCTTTTTTATGTCTGCGGTCACAGCGGCGGGGTGCAACCTAACATTTATTACCAGTGTGGTCAAGTGTGCCGCAAGCATTGGACCTTTTCCCAGATGTTCATTGAGAGCCGTTTACTCTGGCCTATGTGACGATGTGTCAAAAACAACTAGGACATTGGTAGTCGTGGGCTCGCTGCGAATCACAGGATAATGCGGCAGCTAGTACACTGGAAAGAGTGACGCTCCGATCTCTTCTGTCCACTCTGCGTGTCCCAAAGATATGTAGGACCTATTGGTGGAGTCGTGCGACACCATGAATTTAGTATGTCGACGCAATTTCGCCCCGAGAGACAGAAGTCTCTTCATAGCTTGAGACTTATTATCGTCCACGGGACCATCTTTATCTTTCCATGGGAGTTCAACCTCGCAGCGACCCTCCTGAAACTCGACGTTACGCTTGAAATCACACAGGTTGTCCAAAACCTCATTTATGGTATCGTCCTGGTCCACAATACCTACGCTATCAAGCTCCCAGAACTTCTGCATGATGCTTCCTGCTAATTTCAATAACGCACTCACTCGTAGACCGCAGGCGTTCAGCGTTAACTGATGTACACAATGCGAGAGGTTCTTAAAGCATGCACACGGTGACGGAGTCACGAGCAACCATGCCTGTGTTTCCCGAGGAGCATTTTATGTCTGCAGTACACAGCTGCCATAGGTGATCGCACGCCACAAGCAGCCCAATGCCAGGTACGGCTGCTGATTCCAGGTACATCATGTTTGTCGGCGATGTTATATCCACTGTCTTTCATTTTCTTCACGAAGTCAAGTTCAAGCCGTACATAAAAATTATCTTGGCAAATGAATGACACTTCAATGGCTTGTATAAGATCTCCGTAAAATCATACATACTGAGACTACGTCCTTTGACGAGACGCCTACGTTGTGAAGTTTCAGCCGCCTATCCGAACGTATGCGACTGGAAAATCGTACTTTCAAGCTCTTTAGGGCCTATGGTCTTAGAAATGTCCTCCCGAATAAACGTTGTCTGGCTTCCACCATCTGCTATTCCACGAATATATGCGCAACGCTGATGTCCGGCGACCCAAGTCCACAACGTCCGCAGGAGTACCTCGTTAATCAAGTATGACTGTGTGTTTGTGTGAAGGCTGTTAGTGTTCACACGCTTACTGACTTCAGCTTTCTTGGGTTGCCACATTGGGTCGCACATAGATGAAACATGCCGCCCTTGACACTTGCTTTGCTTACCTTTCCGGCGACTATCCTTTGAACGATGCCCGCGCATTGTGCACCGAAAGCAGCTGTTGTCATGGGGGAGCTTCTTCAACTTTTCTTCCGGGGCGATAGCTACATCACAGTTCTCGGAACAGTGATTCGGTGTGCAGCAAAAGAAGCAGTTCTTGTTTTCCTGTGGCAGACTGTAAGCAGTACTGCTGCAGTTGGTAGCTGCGCCTATTGTTTGCAGTCAAACCTAGTTCTGGGAATTCCTTCCTCTTGGCGATCAGCCAATCCCCTTTGCTATCGACTTGCTATCGATAGCAATTGCTCACATTTGTCTTGCTATTCGATGCGCAACATGGATGAGGTTTTTGAAGTCGCCACCAGTAGATGATATCCCATGACATCGCCGCTTGGTGAAGCTGGCAGCATGATGTCCGTCAGCATGGTCGCGTAGGTAGCCGAACTGATGTTCGAAGGTTTACGTTCCCTTATGTGCAGTGCACGTAGTCCGTAAGCTTGCGGAAACCATTCACGTGGTCTAATGCTCACACCGAAAGCAGAGAGCTAAAGCGAGCCAGATGCTCTTGAATGATGCGTCCAATGTCACCAAAGCGCCTTTTAAGAATGTCCACGGCATTATTGTACCATTCACTCGTAGCTTGAAGGCCCGCGATTGATGCAGCTGCCTTGCCATTGAGAAGCGTACGTAGGTACTGGAAAGTTTCGTTCTCAGTTAGACCGTGGTTGTTATTAACAGACGTGTGGTGATGCTACCAGAAACTAGGCACCTGGGTTATCTCCTCGTCGGAGGACTGCAGTTTGGGTGTCGGAAGCTTGATATAACTGCCGCGCAATAGGTCCTCGCTTTGATCTACCCTCGTCTGTGAAGATTTACTTAGGAGAGCTGACACGGGGCTAGATTGAAGCATTGCTTCACTTGACATTAATTAAGCGAGCATACCTTTAGCGGCACTTGCATACTTCAGAACAGCATCTATTTCCGCTGCAAACTCTGCGTCCTATAGGTGCTCTTAAGACAAGACATTCAGCTTTTTCATTTCGTCGTTGTTGGCCTGGAGTTTTCCCCGCAACGACACAAGCTCGCGATGTCCGCAGTTTCCAAGACAGCTTTTCCTTCATTCGTGAGGCGAATATTCTGTTGCGGCCCAGCACTACGCTGCTCCTTCACACCGTTCATCCTTGCTTCGGAACACCGGTTGAACCGCTCACCTTCCTCGTGAACACCAGAATGCTCCCCGCTGTCTCTTGCTATGTAGGGCGTTCCACACTTCCCGGCCGTTCAGCGCCAGTTGAAGTATCTCAGAGGCGGACGGAAAGAAAAAAAAAAAGGCGAACTGTATTTACAGAGAGTAGAGGGCACAAGAAGCTTTAACATGATTATGATGATGATAACGTCCTCAAAAATTTGAACGTACCCACTAGGGGGGATTTTCCAGCGGTAAATCAGTTGCTTAAATACGTGAGGACTTCAAACTACTACATTATTTCCGAAAAGAGGCTTTAAAAAGAGATGTAGTTATGAATAATACCCGAATTACCCATTATTCGCATCCTTCAGCAATTCAAACCACCTGAAGTCGAACGAATATTTTGAATGCAAATATATATCTATACCTTTTTATAAAGCCCAAATTTGATGCGCTAATAGGTAGTATCAGCGGAATCTAAGAAGTCCACCCAAACGCTCAATTGGACCCTTCAAAAGCAAATGTCTAGCTGCTGAGAAACGGCGGCAGTCGAGAAAAAAATGTTCGATTTTTTTCAGGGACCTGGCACCACACACATAGTTCCGTAGGTGAAAGGCCTCATCTGAACAGACAGAAATTAAGCTTTACAATCGTGCAGCGCAGCTCGGTGATGGTCACCTCGCATTGCCGAAAACCACAAAAATGAACATTCCACCCTAAACTTTAAATGTTGGTACTCTACAAATGATAAAAGTGAGTCTAAACGAGTAGTGTCTAAATACCAGTATTGTCCTGATCTTGATGATGCAAATAGAGCCAGATTATTTGGACCGAGAATCTTTCTTCTTCTTTCACGTCTTCGCCTATGTCCTCCGCGTGCCGTTGCGCAGAGATTCCCGCTAGTTTTCCATGGGCTGGCCCCCACACGCGGATTCCAAATAAAAAGGGATCACAGTTCCTGGCAGTAAGAAAAAAGAGGCATGACCGAAATAAGGACGAAAATTATATTCCCTACACTACAATATTTGATAATCAAATAACACCTCCACAGAGAAACAGACAAAAAGCACGCGTGGGTAGCTGACAGCATTATTATATATAGTGCTAATGACACTTTTTATCACCAGGTTGCGCTACTGTTTGCGCTCTGAATTTGACTGAAAAAACTTCTATTCTTATGAATACAATGAGGAATATGAAAACTTTTATGCATACGAATAAAGGGCAAATTATAAGTTGTCGTTCAACGCAAGCAAAAAAGCACAGTTTGACAAACACATGCTGGTACCCTGACGCAATAGTGGCTTTCATGAAACACAAAAGCCAACATTTGCATATCCCTACTTTTAAACAAGCACGAGCGACTGAAATAAGAGCCCTGTTGAATTAGAGACAGAAATACGAAGCATTGGGATCTTTTCATGTTTCGTGAAGTGTGCCATCACGCACGCCTTCAGAGACATCTGTCGGTGAAACCTAGGCGGACAAGCCTCTTTTTACCCATTTAAGCTACTCACAACGAACATTTCTCTTAGACATACCAACGACACCATAGCAAATTCACAACGGAAGCTCCCCTTTGTCCTTCCTTTTGGTCTACATCGCACCGGCAGTGGTTGGGCTATCGATGTGCAAACTAGACCAAACAGGTGTGGCTTCAGGCCGCAGAAAAGTTCAAATTTCTACCTTGCAGCTATATAGCCAGCACAACGAAACCAGGAAGATTAGAAATGTGCACCTGTAAATACCCTATCGGAGATACCACACTCATTCGTATGTCGCCGAACGTAATTGCTAATGCCTAAAAGATAAGTTTTGGAGTGATCAGTATATCGCCACGTTAACACGAAATAACGGCTTCCGATGGAGCGGTCTTGCAGAAAAGCGCAATCACAAAAACCACAGTCGCCGCGTTATGTCACGCCGTACTAAAGTTTACCTTTTTATAACAACACAACGGAGAATGATACAAAGACACATCTAGACAAAAGGCTTGAGTGCAACCACAGTGGCGGTTGGCTCACACCTCACACCTTACCTAAAGAGCACAAATCAAACCAGCGATAATAAAATGATGCAAGAAAAGAAGCCGAAAAAGCAAAAAAAAGAGAGCTTATATTCGTAAAACTGCTCGTAAAACGTGTTTCTTGTGCACAAAGTTGGATGAATTGTAAGTGGATGCTCCGCTTATACAAAACAGAAAATACAGGGTGCGATTGCCCACGTGGCTTGTTATGCTATGCGAAACAAGGAAGATGGCTTCTTGTATATAGCAGCGAACCATGGATTGGGGTTGTTTATTTGTGTTTTGCTTCTACCACCCGGCTGCGCCAGTCTGTGTTAGCTCTGTGCCAAGGGAAGCTCGTGTTCCATTCTTTCTTTCTGTGCCGCATGTGTTATCTGTTCTGATAAGGAGAGCATTCTGATCTAACGTGAACAGCCCGGAATTATCTTCTTGGATCTACAGTGTTCTCGATGCAAATCGACGGTTCGAGAACCCGCGCGCCGAAAGATACAAAGCCTGCAGAGCAGACGCCGGGCTATTCGATTCTGCGACGCTCGCCGACGCAAGTCACTTTGTTGACCGCTGCTTCGCCGCCTCTGTACTCTTTTGAGTTGTTAGGGGAGCACAAGTTCGCTCCAATAAACTTGTTTCTCCTTGAAGAACTGCGTCGTCCTTGGCTTCGTGACAATATGAATGCTACAGTGTTATGAACGCATCAACGCAATAATATATCATTGCTAATGTATGTACAATTCAGTGAGTTTACAATTCAATGTTGGAAACTTTAATGTATACCTTTCCAAGCAAATTTTGCGCTTTATCTTTGAATGGCGCCAAAAAACCAATACCCAGTAATGAAACAAAATGTACGTAAAAAGTAAATTTGTATTTTTCACGTAAGAAGGTCAAGCAAGCTTATGACAAAGTGAACGCCTCTTTCCTCGGGCGAGATACCAAGCCATCCTATTGCAGAGTAGTAGCTGAGCGATTGACGTATGTCTTGCTGCTCTTTTTATACCCCCATTACCAATGTCTTCTTTGGAGTATGCATGGGGTGCCTTGCCGCCATCATGTATCCACTTCATTGGTGGCGGGTTGAGCACGTGTTTGTAGTGTAGCCTTGAAGCTTTCGTTTTTAAGATGCTTAATGAATCTTTTCTGACAAGGCTGTGGGGAAGCGTCATCTTTGTTTTTGGCAAGACACTTATGGGCGGTATCGGGTACATTTTAGCGTGGAATGTTTATGGCGCTGTGACAGAAAACGCTACGTCAACATCATCGTCATTTACTGTGAGCGCAAGTTCATGAAGTGTAACGTTCGCACTTTCATTATATCTCCAGAAATCATCCGGGGCTGCCCCGACCGGTGGCACTGATTAGGAGCAGAAAGCGCTGGCAGCTTGCTGATGCCGCCAGGGGCTACGAAGACATCAGAGCTAGAACGTAGCACTGCGTAGGGCGCGCTCGCTCTTGATGCAGGTGTGTTGAATGCCTGCAATGTATATGCACCG
>JABSTR010001897.1:0-20789 GCA_013339765.2 Haemaphysalis longicornis | reverse complement strand
CACTTCCCCAAAAGAGAAGAAACTGTTAATAACGGATGTGAACTGAAGTCTTCTTGAAAGGAAATCTTTAATACATGCGAGTACAAGCGGGTGAATGTTAAGCTTTGTTAATTTGATTAGCAACCTGTGATGAGGGACTCGGTCAAAGGCTTTGAAAAAATCAAGAAAAATTGCGTCAGTTCGTATGCCAGCGTGAATGGAAGCATTGGAAAGCGTGAATGCAGCATTGGAAAGGGTGATGTCGGGATGGTTAGAAGGGTTTATTGTGCGCAAGAACTTTTTTGAGTTGTTAGTTAGCATTGATGGCGGATCGCGGGCGACAAAGTTACGGCGGGTTGATTTTAGCAGACATTGGTAGTTACTGTCACATAATTTGTCATGTTTCCAGGAAGCTGAATCTTTGTGTTTATTAGCCTGTCTTTGAAGGCGCTTCTTTTTTTTGTTAAGTCGGCGAAGCTGGTTATTAAACCAAAGGACTGTGTTAGTGCAAGAAATTGTTATGACGGGTAGAAATTTATTTATTAGCTCGGCAAATTTAGTTTTAAACAAACTCCAGTTGTTCTCTACTGATCGGGTGGAAACGTGTTCGAGAAAACCTTCTGCGAAGGTCCGGAAGTTGAAATAACTCCGTACAGCACACATGCGGGGCGTATTTGGGTTTACGACACCTTGGGTTTACGATTTTACATCAGTAAAGCTCAAGTTTCTATGTGTCTGCAACTGGAACGATTGTGAACAATCAAAAGTCACTCTGATGCAGCAGAATGCCTACAAAACAGGAATTACAATCAACCGAAACATTTTGTCTGTATCGTAGAACCACGGTACAAGAAGCACTTCTTACGCAGGGTGAACTCTCAGTTCCTGCGATGAGCACACATTTGCAACCGGTTATGCTAACTCAAGGAACGCATCCGCTAGGGATCAGATGTTTGTGGGGCCTACGGGGAACCTTAATGCACAATAATTTGAAGAACTGTTGAGATCATTGGCTCAGAATTCTTCTATTGAACAAGTCAACCGCGATGTACTACTTGATGGGGTAGGCCCTCCCCTTGATATATGTTATATGCACCCCCCAGAACCTGAATTGAATTGAATTGAATTGTTGTTTATTATTCCAAACGGTGAGAAATACATACAGATTAGTATACAGACAAGGGTCCCATAGTCAACAGACTGCAACGGGACCCTTGAATAATTAATACAAAATGAAGAATACACAGAAAGCAGCAAAATAAAAAAAGAACAGTAACTAAACGCAATGAACACAGCTTAGGCAGCGCTAAAGTAGAGTAAGAAAATGTGACGAAACCGGTTAAACAAAAATGCAAAAAAAATACACGTAGCATATTGCTATCACAATACTAATTCAAACAAAGAAAAAAGGTAAAAAGGTTGACAACAAAAAAAACACATTAAGTATACACTTGCATTACAACTACAATCAAGCTGAACTAAAAAAACTTGGGCAACGAAATGAACAGTAACATAGCAATACAGATAATAAAAACAATACATTCATCGATTCAACAAAAACGTTTTTAGCAAGTGTTTGAAGGAAAAGAATGATGATGAAGATTTTAGTTCTACCGAAAGACTATTCCAGAATGAGATAGCTGAAAAAGCGGATGTCATCTGACCATAGTTAGTATGGACTATGGGTAATAAATAATTTTCGTTGGCTGCAAATCTGGTGGAGTTGTTATTTTGTAATAGTTGCCTGTCAATAAATTGGTACGATAAATTATTAACACGCAGCTGAAACAAAAACGTGGCTATGTTGTAATAGAATAAATTTTTGACCGATAAGACATTATTCTGTTGAAGCAAAACACAGGCGTTAGCACGAAATGAGCTGTTAGTAATGATACGAAGAGCCTGATTTTGAATATGTTGTAATGGTGCCAGATGACAATCATAAGTGTTACCCCATGCAACAATACCATATGTGATATGACTATGAACGAAAGCAAAATAAAGAGACATAAGGGCTTGGCGTGAAAAAAATGGGCGGGATTTTATCAGAGCTCGAATGCCAAAAGCAGTCTTATTTCTAAGGTGATCAATGTGTTTATGAAATTTCAGATGCGAGTCGATGAACACTCCAAGAAAAAGGACGCTGTCACATGGGGTTATGGTACTCGAACAGAGAGAAATGGTTGGAATATATGATAGGCGCTTCTGGGGTGGTCTAAAAATCATAAATTTAGTTTTTGATGGATTGATTAGTAGGTGGTTGATGAGGCACCAATTAGTTACTTTAGCCAAAACAATATTTAGGTTAGACGTAAGATTGGACAAAGATTTATCAGCCGAAGATACTGTGGTGTCGTCAGCATATAGAACACAGTGTGAGGCATTAATGGAATCAGCAAGGTCATTAATATAGATAATAAACAATAAAGGACCTAAAATAGAACCTTGCGGCACACCTTGATTAATCGTTTTAGTCATAGAATACGCATTATTAACCCAAACACTACCTTCCCTGTTAATAAGAAAATTCTTTAGGAAATTTAAAGCTGGTCCGGTTAATCCATAGGATTCAAGTTTGTGAAACAGAATATCATGATTAATAGTATCAAAAGCTTTAGTAAAATCTAAAAAAACAGATCCAACAAACATACCTAAGTCGAACGATTTTTTAATAAAATCGGTTAAAGACAAAAGTGCAAGATTAGTCGAACTTCCAGAACGAAAACCAAATTGACAGGGCCTAAGAATGTTGAATTTAGTTAGATAGTTATTTAGTCGATTAGCAAACAACTTTTCGATTACTTTACTAAGAGAAGAAAGGATAGAAATAGGCCGGTAGTTAGATATTAGGTGCTTGTCTCCTTTCTTAAAAACAGGAATAATTTTAGCACGCTTAAGAAAGCTTGGAAAAATGCCGAGAGCGAAAATCTTGTTGATAATGATGGAGAGAGGAAGAGAAACACAATGAGCAACAAGTTTTAGATGATATGCACACACGTTATCTAAACCAGCTGAAGTATTCTTAAGGGTAAGGAGCGTGGCACGAACTTCATCGGGAGTGACAGGAAAAAGATAAAAATTATGTGAAGACCGACACATATTAACATTTGCTACTGATTGGCCTGCTGCAGGAAGATTTGAGAAATAGTCATTAAAAGCATTAGCAATATGATCCGGTTGATGAAAGGTACGACCGTCATGAACAATTTTAGAGATAGGGACATTACGTGATGCATTATTTAAGAAATTGTTTAGAAGCTTCCATTGCATTTTTGGATTGTTCTTGAATTTACTGAATTCCTTTTCGTAGTAGAGCCTTTTTGCGTCCTTTAACATAACATTTAGGATGTTACAATAGTTTTTGTATCGATTAGCAAGAGCTAAATTGAACGGCTTCTTTTTAGTTTTCTTATACATATTTTCCTTTTTACGCATGCATTCTAGTAACTTTTGCGTTACCCACGGGTTACTCGGGTATTTATGCCTTTTTTTACATTTAATTATTTTTGTGTTTAACGAAACAGCCCCTAGAAATAGGTTACAAAACGTCTGCAGCGCTTCATCCGGGTCACGTAAGGAATCAATTACAGAGAAATCAGTTTTTTCTACTGAATCAATGAATTCTTCTTTGTTAAGAACGGAGGTGAAAAAAGAAGGAACAGAGTTTTGTGCGTTAGTGGGAAACGTAAGAAATATCGGGTAATGATCTGAAATGTCGCAACTTACTACGCCAGATTCAGGTGACGGAGATATATTAGACAGGGCGTGGTCAAGAAGTGTTTGCGTTACGCATCTTGTGGGATGCAGAATTAAAGATTCGTAACCAAATCCGCTAAAACAATTAGTGTACGCTAAATATGAGTTCGAGGTAGTATCGAGCAAGTTAATATTGATATCTCCTACAATTACCGCGCACTTATTTTCAGCGGATACCTTACTGAATACCGAAGCTAAACCGAGCACGAAATCAGGAGTGGAAGAAGATGGGGAGCGGTATATACTGCCCAGAACAATGTTTTTATGGCATTCCGGAAAAAATGATTTATCTATTTCGATCCAGACTGTCTCACACTGGGGGACGTTGATAGACAGATCCTGCCGACGTGAGTATTTTATTTCCGGAGAAATAAAGATAGCAGCGCCTCCGTGAATACTTGACATGCGATGGCAATATTCGGCCTGATAGGACGGGTAACCATATAAATTGCAATCGGCGTTGCACAACCAAGTTTCAGAAATACAAATGACAGAAAATGAATGATGAAGTGAAGCAATAAAGTTATTAATAGCATCATAGTTTTTCCGAAGACTTCTGGCATTAAAATGGATAAGGGACCTATTCTTTCCTAAGAGTACATTTTTTAGTTCATCTGGAGATAAAAGAGACATTGAAAAGCGGTGCTGAAGGAGCATGTGCGCGAAAGACTGGCTCAGGTGAAGATGCGCAGGTCAGCTTCAGTGACGATGCGATTGACTTTGCAGTCCTCGTTCATTCGTGCCAAGATCTGACAGTTATCCGTCCAAAGGAACTGCCACTTTTTTTCTTTTTTCAGAGCCAGTGCTTTCGCAAACAAACGCTTGTTCTCAATTGTAAGGTGGTCATTCACAAAAACGGGTTTGTCGTTTGTCTCCGGCAAAACAAGCTGGCTTGCAAGAAGTCCGAGCCTTGCGGGCCTTGCGGACGAACTCATTTTTTTTGTCGCGAGAACAAAAACGTGCGATCAGGTTCTTTTCTTTAGTCTTGGTGGACACACGGTGGACGGTATCAATGTCAGCGGGAGAGATGGGGCATTCGATTACATCAGCGACACACTGGAGTATCGCTTTGCAGTCTTCGCCTTTTGTTGTAGGAATGCCTTTTATCTCTATGTTATTTAATCTTGAATACTGTTCCATGTCAGTCACTTTCTTTTCAAGGACTGCGTTGCGCGCCAACAGTTCCTTATTGGCCGCGACAAGTTCAGCATTTCGCGCTAACAAGGAGTCATAGTTATCGCTTACAAACCCTACTGTCTCGGCCAATTTTATGTGCTCACCAACACCCTGTTCCTCAAACTTCTGAAGCATTTTCGTGGCAAGGTCTTTCACCAAAGAATCGATGTTGTCCTTGAGAAAGGCCTCAAGAGAATCGATTCGTTTGGCAAGTTCTGCGCAAGTAGGCATCGCAAACACAGTACAGAGACAATCAAAGAAGTCACGTTGGGCAGCAGTTGCGGCTTTAAAATGACAAAACCAGCGCAAAGAATACACACCAACCTGCAAAAACGAATGCTGTCAGCGCGTGGTCCTGGCCCTGTATGTCCTCGTAGCTGAGTCACAGGAAAGTCTGTGCAAGTGTTACTGTACTATGTGGGTCCGAATCGAAGGCAGAGGTGAATTTTTTGTGGTTCCTTCTCTGTAGTTATGAGTCCTTTTTGTGTGTGATTTTGCGAAGCAACTTTCATTGCTCCACAGGCGAGTTCTAACCACGCGTACACACCAGCGCCCGAAGGTGACCGATCGTCAACGTCCAGATGCGACACGGGAGGCGGCTGGTTGCTGACAGAATGCTCAATCAGCCGAGTGTTGGCCCGATGTGAACACACCTCTTATGGCCAGGTGGGTACAACGGGGATGAGCAAGGAAAGCTCCGAAAGTGTGGGCTAACCACCTTACAGTTGAGCGTCTCCAGTGACACGGAGAGTGTTCACCCACTGCTTACATCTTGTGCCGTCTTTTGGCACAGAATGGTACGCTACTTGCTCGCCCTGAGTGCCCTGAGGGGTGTGGGTGGCTTACTTGGCCTATGTTGGTGCTGACAACTTCGCAGGAGCATGGCAAACCAATTATCGAATTAGCGAGTGTGTGAAATCAAGGATAATGACACAAGCTTAGCATACTGTTGCAGGAAACCAAAACCAAAATCGATGTAGTGCTGCATTGATTCTCCACGAGTGCGCCACCACATTCTTCACATCCACTACAAAAAACCCCACACCAAAAGAACCACGTTCGGCGCCTACATATGTGGCAAATATCACGGAAGCTAATTTAAAAAAAAAACGTCACATTGATAAAAGACCAAATATGTGTGCAAGAACCTTAAAAATTTGCGCCACCTTCAGTCACATTGCAAGAACATTGAGCGTCATTTTACTTCACTTCTGTAACTGTTGTGGCCGCCACAGATATCCCAAGCTACTTCACCACTTTTCTGGCTTCGTAAATTAAATACTGCTTTTGTGACCTGGAAAACGCTGGAGAGTGTGTCCAAGACGGTCCATGCTTCACTGATGCAAACAGAAGGGTGACCATTTCACTTCAGTGTCTCTTAAGCATTCCACTGAAAAATATGGCTAAGCCATACATAGATGAAGTGCGGCAGAACTGCTGTGAAGGATAGGATGTCACATGCAATGAGGGTGTTTTAGGCATCATTTGACTAATGTAAGAAGTGGCTTAGAAGCAGGATGATGATGCCATACCTGAAAAGCCGGTGGTGTTTAAGGCCGATGTTAACATGAAAAGATGGAAAAAGATAGGGATCATGATTATCTCCCCCATGAACAACAATGATTCAGATTCAAGGGAGACAGGAATTCTTCGACATGTAGCTCACGCTGCAACAAGAATTCAAAACCTATATTATGGGGACCAGATGCTGAAGGGATTGCATACACGAAGTAGAGAACTTAGTAATGCCGACGATCAAAGCCTTTATTTCGATATTTCAGTAGGAGGCGGTGCTGAACGGATAGTTATTCATAAAAAAATTGAGATTAAAGGTTGCGTGTGGGGGGAGGTGCACATGACGGAAGGGCTATTTACTGATACTTCTTTGAGGTCACAGGGTTGGTACCTTATACGGAATGCTAGAGGAGGGTCAACGGAGCCTTTGTAATGCCAGTTCCCTCATTTTGCAGGGGCGAAAACGGGACAACGAAGGTGACAGTTGGGATCGCAAGAAGGGTAAGGATGCTGCAAATTCTCAAATATGCGCCAGTGCGCACTAGGGGAGTGAGCGGGCGAAAGGAAATTCACGCAAAACAAAATGAGCATTTTCGGAATTCTATCTCCGCAAGATTGTTTTTCTTTTCAGGCAAACTAGGCTAAAAAGTTTAAATAGGCTATGAGGCAGGGGGAGGGTTGAGAGGTGAGGGAAGGTTCGTTATAGGTGTGCGCTTCGTGGTACATTTAAATTTTTTTATGTATACAAATACAATGGCGCGAGCATGCATGCATAAACATACGGGATAGGCACACATCTGGTATTAATATGGGCAGATAACTGGTTGGGGAACGATTTGTTTTGTATGCTCTTTGCATGTTAGTTGTTCATCCACTATTTCAGGTACCTAAAAATTAGCTGGATCAAACTGCTGCTCAGAAGCTCGTCAGTCGGGCTACCCGCACCTCGCGGATACTGTTTTTACTCGAATCAATGCCAATACTTTAAAAAAAGTCGTTTACCGAAGTCGTGGTTCAAGTTATGTCCGAGGATGCTGCTTTCCTGTCACCGCTAGTCACGCAACGCCATCTTGCAGCTGCAGACTCCACTTTGCTTCTTAGGGTACTGCGAACCCACATCTCATCATTCCCTGCGCTGTCACGTTACCTGTAGAAGCGCCTGTGGTCGCGGCATAATGCCGCCCGTCAAGCGGTACCACAGCACCGCGGCGTTTAAGCGGAAGGTACGTTTTCGGGCCGACAGAGCTTCAAACCTCCAAGCCAAGCGGAAGTTCAGCGTCACTGAGGGGAACACTCTCTGATGGTGCACACTGCGGAGCGAAATTTTCAACTGCGCTGCCAAGAAAATGAGCTTCACAGGACCCAAGAATGGTCGACACCACAAGGTAGAGAACGATGTCACCGACTTTATCCGGAAGGAATGAGTGGGTTGATAGCCTGTGATGACGGAGATAATTTCTCAAACAGCAGATATTGCCAAGCCCAAGCATGACAAATCATCGGTGGCCAATGTTTCCAAGCTTGACAATACCGCGGCCGCCAGTATTAGCTGGTGCTCAGGCAAGCGGACAGCCAGCAATTGGCCAAGCTCTGGAAGGCCAATATTGGACAATACTTGGCAAAGCATGTTGCAATAATAATGCCGATACCTGGGTGCCATGCCATTATCAAGACATTTTTGGCTTTCTGTGCAATGATTATGGTGAGTGCCTATTCTAGGAGTTAGCTTGCTGCCTGATTTTTGCTTTGTACATGCCACTACAGTCGAGTCCACTGATAACGATACCATTTATAACAATACATCGGATAGAACGATGAACAGCTATGACACCGTCCGCTTTTGTATGCTTTCCATGGGAAAATAAACCGCTTATTACAATGCCCCAGTGCCACGATATCGGATATAACGATTGAATCCGGCTACAGCAAGCACCAAAAATTGGAGGGGCCGCCGGCTCTGCCACGCCAACCAGGCCGACACCACGCGCCGTGATGCGCCTCGCATCCCGTCCACCTCTCATAAAACGAGTTAACTGCGTCGCTTACTAGGAAGTGAGAGGAGGAGGAGAACAGTTTTCCTTCGAAACACCCCTCCCAATGCCGCCACTTTGGCCCTGTACCCGTGCCCGTTACTTTTAATTTGGCTGGGTGCCTCTCCAACTATCTCCGTTTTTCCGCGGAACAGGCGTCAGGGCCGATGTTTTGGAAACGTCCGAGTGCCTCACTGAAGAGGCGATCGTTGCGCGGCTATGTGCTGCGGACAGAGGTGGCAGTGACAACTCTGACGACGCGGTTGCACAGCCTATTCGGGTAGCACCATCGCAGGAGGCCCAACGCATGATAGTCTCTCAGGGACTTCGTTCCAAGTCTCAAGGACCCTTCGCTCAGCTAGGTGAAGCCGTTATAGATGCTCTTTAGAATGTGTCTGCCAGGTTCATGTGCACCAAAGAAAGCTGACTGAGTATGACATTTCGTTTCCACAAACAGGTACCAGTACAACTTTGCCTGCCTGCAAATAAAATGTCGAGCTCTGTTTAGTCTTTTTATCTAGCAACCTGCCTATAGCAATCATCAGTTATAACAATGGGATTTCCTTGGCACTTGGATATTGTCATACGTGGGTTAGACTGTATAAGAAAAGGATCCAATACAGCATTAAATAATTTTTCCTGCAATTACAGTATAAAACAAAAATCATGCCGCAAGCATTTTTAAGAATAGGCACTAATCAAAATGATACCGTCATGCATTAAACAAGTTTCTGCATAATACTTCTAATGATCTCCTGTATAGGCGTTTTCCCTAATTTGTGCGAGAATTATTGAAAAATATTTGTACCTCAAGTCAAAAAAGATTTCACAAAAATTTATTAGGACCTAAATTTGTTGCACCAGACAAAAATTCAAGATGGCAACACAACATAGCACAATAGAAATTTATTTTAAAGGGTCTTAATCACTGGCTAGGATGTATTCGAGACAATTTCTTAGAGTGTGGATGAAATATTTATAGCAATTGCATAACGGCACTGGGCACACTAATCGATTTCTGACGGAAGAACTTGACGTCCCAAAAAGCACCACAACACGCCAGCTTTCTTTGCTTACTTGCTTTATGCACATCACCTATTTACGTACCCCAAGACAAATGGCTAACAATTGCAAAGGTAAAAAATAATGTTCTTCACTGAAACTTGCTTATGAAAGCAAAACACATAAATCGTGGACAGAAAAAAGAGTCATACAGCTCCAATCAATTCCTGCTATGTTTCGCAGCTTCAGATGCTTACAAAACAGAAAAATTTGGGTAGATGTAAACAATAAATTCTATTGCAATAATGCACCGATCAGCCTGTAAGAAATGCGGGTTCAAAAGCAGTATTCGAATTTCCAGCCTGGGCGATATGTTCCTTTGCTGCGTCCGCCCCTGCAATGTTAAACGCAAGCTGATTACTAACTACAGAAGTACCTAGCAACCTCTTTAATACATGCGCCTGGGAAAATATTCAACGTAAACTTCCAACTTTTTAACACCCGCTCTCAAAAAACGCACTGCAAATATTCCATTTACTTTTCAGTGTCATGTTTTAGGAGAGCAGTACTTGGTTCTTTCTGGAAAAAGCAGAATTATATTTTACTGAAAATCTGTTTCACATAGTAGCAGAACTTAAAGCTGGCGCCTTAAAGGAGCCATGTAGACTAAACACAAGTTTGATTCATTGGAAGACGGCCTCGTTAAAATCAAACTGACACGAGTTTTAACATAGACTTCGCTCAATATAAATAGCTATATATAAGGAATTATTTGAGGGAAGGGAAGTGCGAATGCATGCGATCTCTGCCCACTCGCTCATTGCTCACAACAGAACTCATGGTGTTATACCTGGCATGCTCTCTATATAAAGCATTCGCTCTTTGACCAGCAACCCACTCGATGGTGTCAAAAAAGCAAACGCAAATTAGGCAGAACTTAGAAGCTTGCAGAACGAGCTATCTGTGCTTAAATGTAGTGCACATTCTTTTTAAAGCAATAAGAATGGTGGTACAAACAGTGGAAGTTACGAAAGCACATGTAAACATATGAAGTACTGATGCGTACTGCTGTTGGTACTGCGTGCACTATGCTTGGTTTAACTCACGACCGACTTATAAAGCCAGTCGTGGTTTAACTGCACAGCACTGCGGGGCTTTGGGGTTGTCTCAGACGACACTGGCCGATTGACGCAAGCAACGGTGTCTTACGTGACCATATTTTTCGAGCGAGCACTATGTTTTACGGAACGATTATTTTCTCCCAGAACAAAAAAACAAGGCGTGGTTAAATACGGTCAAAAAGAAACCAAAGGCAGAACGCGGCTTGCCACGGTATGATGGTGCCTTCTAGGTTCAGTAACGTAAACAAACGCGCGAAAGCCGCCGTACGGTACCTGGTTGCCATCACCGCCGTACAGGGCGGAGACACCCTTTGACAGGTCCCGTGCCACCGCAATTGGGTCAACGCGTTCTTTTCGTTTCCCACGAGACCCAGCAATGCGAAATAGATAAGATGATTCAAACTTCGTCAGTAAACTCCGTTGCGGCGATACTTTTAGCGCGGTTTCGATACAATGACTTGCTTTAGCGGCGAGCGAGTGACCCAAAATGGCGGCGCCAGCCTATACGTGTCTCCACCGTGTACGGACTAGGCGTGAATAATCGTACCCTAATCTGCAGAGCGGTCGGTTCCTGTGATGTCATTGCGGACCACGATAACGCACGATTCCGCCGGAAACTCAAAATTTTAACGTAAATTGTTTATTTCTCTGTGAATAAAGCATCGTTTGCATTTGGACAAGCCCCGGGGCCACTGTAAAACACAAAATCTTTGGAATAAAACAAACTTGTACTTTGTCTCCATGGCTCCTTCAATTCGCCAAATACCCCCTCCCCCACCCTACCCAAGACTCCGTTGTTTAAGCGTTCCGTGCCCTTGAAGCTCGACAACGAAATCGGGCGTCGGGAAACTGCCCTACTCGCTCGCCGGCGCGCGCCCCGTCTCGTGGCCCGATCTCTCATTCCCTCCAACCTGGTTCTAGGTTTCATTAAGGCACCGTTTCCTGCACTTGAATATTATTTTCTTGCATTGCTTACTTTTGTGAGAGCATAACTCGCCCTAATCAAGCACTCCACAAGCACCCGGTAGACACGCACGCTGACGGGGCGCGTTGGCAAGTGAATACGGCACTTTCACGACGCTCGAATTTGCAGCCGAGCTGCACGTTACGGCGCGCAACCACGTACGCCCGTCTTCCGGCCGCGAAGCGAACGGTTGCGACAGCTGCTGCCGCTCTCGCGAGCACAATGGCTGCGAGGCGCACTGCAAAGAAATAACCGCCTCTAAGGTAAAGGGAGGGTAGTAGTTTCACGACGCTTGCGAGGCGCCAGCCGAAGATAGCTAGAATTGGCGTAACACAAATAGAAGCGCAGTATGCGACCGCGTACGTCTTTGCAAGAACCCACAACACCATATAGCATTCAAAAAGTTAAACCGCAATAAACGACATCGCAAACTGAGGCGGGAACGAGCGCCAGCTCTTACGTTTTCAGCGGCACAAGACAAACGGCGTTATTCCACAGGCAGACGTGCGTAAAACACATGTTACCGACACCAAAACAGATGTCACAGGCACCGACAGGAGTATCAGGGTGGTTGAAATGCTAAAAAGCACACCCGAGAGAGCGACTCGTCTAAACCTACGCCACGAAGAAATGGCCTGAAAGAGCGCAAGGGTAGGAACGCTAGTAGTCTGCCAGCCAGCGTTGCCTTAGAAGACACAACCCTCCCAAGCCTGAAGAACGTGATGCATCTTGCATGTTATTTAAAATACACTGTGTATAGTTTAAATAGACTTTGTTTCGCGTCGCAGTGCGGTAACCAGTTTAACAACTACTTTTTCGTCCGATGTTGCCAGTTTACGTCTGTCCGACGTGCTGAAACACGAGAGGCACGCTTGGTTGGCCGTCTGCTTTTATCGCTCGGATAAACCTCGCCCTCCGTTGAGCTTTCTGTGTGACGCTGCTTCCGTTCACCGTTTGCTCGGCGCCCGAGCAATCTTTCACCTGATGTACCGATGGGTGGGAGATAGCTTAGACGACAAAGGCTTCCCATGGAGTTTCCAGTCATTGGTCATAGGGCAATGCTGCATGGGTTAGATGATGGGGAGGGAGATCGCAAACATCCGAGGCGTCGAGCAGATTCCGTTCAAGACCGACAGTGGCTGGGTCATTGATTTTATGAAGCAGTTCGGATTCAACCTGCGAGGGGGGATGTCTGTGTGCCAAAACCTACCCCTTGAGACTTAGAGAAGACGCTAGTCACATTCCAGCACGTTCTTCTATCAAAAAGCGTCCAGAAAATGAGTACCGAACGCCGGTCACATCCGAGTGTATCTGAACATGCGAATGGCCTACATAGTGAACTAAAAGGGCACGAAAATAGTGAAAGCCTGAACTGCAGGCTACTAGAAGCAGTGCACGACCGTGATGTGTTGTGCATACGATAGGCTGCCTCCCTACATCATCATTAAGCGGAAGACTCTTCCAGCTGGGGAAGTTTTCCCTATAAACCTCGTCGTACGAGCCCATGAGAAGGGCTGAGGAGTGGTGCTTTCATCGAAGATTGGGTTAACGCTCTTTGGTAGCGCCGAGCGGGGGCTCTGCACTTTAAGAAGTAACTCCTGGTTCTCGACTTCTACCGCGGCCACTTGAGAGATGCCGTTGAGTCCGTGGTTCCGGAGGGTGGTACCGACCTTCGGTAACACCCGGCGGCACGACGTGCCAGCTACAACCGCAAGACGTGACAGGCTTTGGGAGCAGTACGATTGGCCGGCGCTGCATTGCCACCAACTGACAACGACCGCCGCATCAATGTTGCTTCACTCAGGCAAGTGTTGAACTCGGTCGCCGCGGCATGGGATGAAATTGCGACCGAGATAATTGTGCAATCATTCTGTAACTGCTGCCTCTAGAACGCGCTGGAAGGAAGTGAGGAGGTGCGCTGTCGGAAATCTACAGCGAAAAAGAAGGAAACGACGAGGGAGCTTTGAACGTGCTACGACGAGCGCCCTAAACGTAATGATGGTAAATTATTTTATTAGGAACAGGAGGAGCGAAGGTCGCTGGTGGTGGAAGAGGAGGAACAGGGAGGGAGGTAGGCGCCCACGAAATCACGCTCGCCATGCCACTGTCAATGCCGAACTGGGATAAGGTCACCAGGTGTTCAGGCTATTCAAGGATGTCCCTTCTCAATGCTTCTGTGTCTGAATTTTGAAAGACTATGGTTCAGTCTATGAAGATCAAAACCGGGGCAGTGCAGAACAAGATGTTCCATGTCTGCTTCACACACAGGGTAACAAAAGGTACATGTGTAGGGGGCAGCGGTGCCAGTGTCCTTCTTCCGGTCAGCAAGTATCTGCTATTGATGGATGATAGGAGGTGTAGTGGCCTTGTTGGAAAGTACTTGGTTGATAAATATTTCTTGAGATCGGCTGAGGGGTAAATCCTTAAAGATGTGGGGAGGGGTGATGCTTTTTAATCTCTCGTGATGAAGGAACCGTGCGTAGCGTAGCACTCGCGCCGCGTCGAAGTGGCCGCCTTTCGGCGAGTCCGCATAGGGGAGGTCGGGAAATCAGAGAAGGAAAGGCTGTAGATGAACAGGTAGAACTCCAGATTGTGAGGTGGTAAGACCACGTGCCACCTCGTTACCACCCCACGATCCCCGACGTGTCCCAGCCAGCGTCCAGGTGACCCTAGCGTCAACATCATTCCTCTGCTTGTGCTGTAGTATCTGGCGGATGCGCTGAGCAGTGGCGCCTTCTGTTTTTGGTACTGAATGCTACGTAGTGCTTCAAAAGAGTCTGTATATATGATGGAAGGCCGGGTGTTGTCCCTTAGAACTGTCGAGATAGCCAAACGTTCTGCTTGGGCAGGTGTTGCGTGGTCCAGTGTGCAGACGGAGCGCGTGGCTTCTTTGCTCGAGGGTTTGTACCAGGCCAAGGCCAGACGAAATCCATCGAGAGCGGCATCAGTAAATACTGCATTGGCGTTGTGCTGATTGTGCCTATGAGAGAGGTGCTCCCTGGTTGAAGTGGCGCCATTGGGGGGGGGTGTGCAAGTCTTGGAGGGGTGCAGAGTAGGGAAACCCAAGGTGGTTGTATCGCCAGGAGTGACTCGGTTGTGTACAGACTCGTCGGGTATCTCAACGGAATGTGTCTTAGCCCGGTATTGTGAGGTGGAGTCGGTTGTCCTATGATGACTGAGTGCTTCTGAGGATGCCCTCGATTGGTGGTAGGGTTGCGAAGTCCCGCAGTTTGCGTACATCGGTGAGCTTGGGAAGGTCCGTGATAGTCCGAATGATGGGTCGATGGAGAACTTGCAATGTCTTTCAGATGTTTTTCACAGGGTTACAACTGTACCGTGGTAGGTGATTTTACCAATTGCAATAGATCTCAGGATAGTGCAGGCTGTCTTTCGTGTGCCGCCTAACTTGTTGGAAATGCGTTTAATTGCGTGTAGGACCGCGGGACATTGCTTTTTGAGTTCCATATTCCAATGGTTTCCCGTGTTGCAACTATGTAGAGGGATATCGAGAATTCTGACATGTCCATGTTTAGTTTTGATTTCATGTTGCCCCAGGGTTAACGTTACCGCCTCCTCTGCCAGGAAGGCACTCCGCGTTCCATTGACTTGAATGAGTTCCGTTTTCTGCGGCGCTAAGGTGAGTCTGAGTTTTGGAAGGGTTTGTTCAAGTGCTATTAGCGCAGCCTTGAGCTCGCTGGCCATATCTTCAATTTTCCCACTGTAGTCCCATCCTTCTGTACAAATGGTGATGTCGTCCGCATAAATGCGGTAGCAGGCACCAGTCTTGGTTTCAAGTTCTTGGGCCACAGTAACCAAGCCTACATTGAAGAGCAGGGGGCTCCAAATTGAGACCCAAGGGACATCGCAATCGAGATAGTATGTCACAGGCTGTCCACTACTGGTGCTCCGAAGTCGAATTGGTTGGGTCTCCACGAATCTTGCAATCGAAACGAGAGCTCGCTGACTGCGGTAAATCCCGGCCAGATTAGACAGAATGTGTTCCTGCTTGACATTATCGAACGCCTTCTTGATGTCGACTGCAAGGGTGTAGTCTGGTGGTCCCTTTCTTGAGTTTTGGTTCAGGACCCTCCGAAGCAACCAGAGGTTATTATGCGTTCCCGTGTTGGGTCTGAACCCGGCCTGAAACGGGCGTAAGCCTGGATTGCAGTATTCGATGTTGTAGGTTATCCTAGTGTGTATTATTCTTTCCACGAGTTTGCATATGATTGGTGTCAGCGATATGCGGCGGAGATTGGTGACTTATTTCGGGTCCTTTCCCGGTTTTGGTATCGGAATAATAATTGAACGGTGCATGTGGTCCGGAACTATCCCCATGGTCCACTGCTCGTTTATGATTTTCATGAGAACTGTCTCAGCGTCTTCGGGTGAGTTTCGCAGCATATTCGAAGTGATACCATCATGTCACGGTGCTGAGTCACTCCTTCCGTGCTTAAGGGCGGCATGAATTTCTCCCAGCATAAAAGGGGCCTTCAATTGTGCCTTTGTAAACTCGAGCTTTTATGTTTCGATGGGAGCAGGTGGCGTGAGGAAAAAAAGATTTAACGATTTCCTCTTCTAGCTTGTCGGTGTTTTGTCGCAGTGTAAGAGTTTCCAGCGGGGAAGGAGCTTTGTTAAGCACGTTGCGGACGTATCCCCAGAGCTGATTCATGCCTTTAGCTTTGCCGAGTCGCTCACTGGCAGAGATCCATGGAGCTCTACTCAGTTCTTCCCCGTGTTGCTTGATGAGCTTTTAGGTATCTCTGATATGACCGAGGGTTTAATATACTTTCCCCTTGGTGTTGTGCTGATGTGTTAGCCTATTAGATTTCTTCCTAAGCGCTATCATCGGGGAATCACCGAGACCCTTGTCTTCTTCGGCAACTGTTTTTTCGGTTGTATAGCTGAGATTGGTTAGCATAAGCTGAACGAACTCTTGAATAGTGTCGAATTGAGCTCTATGTGGTCTCGGAAGTGAGACCAGTTTACGTCTCGGTTGGTTGTACACTGTTTGCGAATTTTGTTATTCACTGTAATAATAATGGGATAGTGATCACTGCCCCATGTTGTAGAAGACGTCTCCGAATGCTTGACTGATTTCAGCGAGGAAATGGTCAAGTGAGGTGTTGTGTCGGCTTCTTTCGCAGGGAGCCCTGCTGAGGTGTGTGCTCTGCTAGTGTTGCAGATATGGAGGGGTAGCAGCTCCAATTGATCAGCCAGGAGGCGTCTTCTCGAATCAGTGGTGGCATATCCCCAGATACGGTGCTTTGCGTTGAAGTCTCCGCCTATGATGATCTGGGTGCCACTGGCTTCGTGCACTAATTTTGGTATCCAGCTGTATTCGTCCGGCAATGTGTTGCCTCTATTCGCTCGGTAGTATACAGAGGCAACCACCAGCAAGGGCTGTGTGTCTTTGCAAGGGAGCCCAAGCTTGACTGGCACAACCTCTCTGCAATGATTGCTTATTTGCTCACAGAATGGCCAGGCAGCAGCATTAGTCCACAAGTAATGCAATGCTATTCTCATGCAAGCGTAATAAAGTGCATGTTCTTGTCCCAGTCCAACGCCTTTTATCATTCGGCTTACATTTGGGGTACGGTTTTTTTTCTGGCCCTCTGAATCTCGCGGGGTTCTGCTTAGAATCGAGGCCGGCCTAGATTCGGGAAAATATGTTAACTTTACAGTTGGACTAGTCTTGTGAGAAGTGCATTTTCAAATCTTTCTGCATAAGTTGTATTACGTCTCTGATGGGAAAGTATTATTACAAACCCCCCTGTTGGAAAAAAGGGTGATTGTATAAATTTTCATTGTGGTTTAAATTTTCATTTTCAAATTTTCATTGCTTTAAATTTTCATTTAAAGCAATATCGGATATTGATTTCATATCGTAGCAGCATTACACTTGTCCTGACCACACAAACAGGCTGGGTAATTTTACGGAAATTTACATTTTCAAATCCAATTTGCTGTAAAGTTGAAGTGCTTACAGAACCAGACTTCTTTTCGGTGCCTATTCAAGTAGCAATTTTATTTCAACTGCTTCTCTTTATTTTCTTCAGTGCTTGTAGCACTTAATTATCATCAGAGGTCAATGAGCTACCGTATTTACTTGAATTTAGGCCAGCCTCAAATCTAAACCTACCCGCAATATTCGGGAGGTCAGGAAATAAAGAGAGTTACCTCGAATGTAACGCGATTTCAACAATTTTCTCCAATCCATGTTATCAAGGATGCTTCGAAAGCAAAGCTGTAAACGACAGCCACAACAATTGCCCGTGCGACATCACTTGAATTCACATACGTGACTCCGAGTTAAACCAGAGATTCTGGCAGCCGTTACCTGGAATTCGGCGTCTCGAACGCAACAGCGTCGGCCAAGTCCGGGCTAGCGCGGCGGACTTCAAAATTTTTTTTTTTTGGCGCTTCAAGCGGACTTCAGTCTGCGGCACTGCACCCGAGCGTGCGTCGGCAGAAAGAAAATGGAGAGGAGCATTTTTGAACGGCGAGACAGCGGAACCTAGCCATCCTAATGTGGTAGCTCTGGGCTACATTACCGGGCGACACAAATGCAGGCACCGAAACGATTCGGCATGTGCGCTTAGGGATTCTCATTTATACCGATTAAAAATGGTTAAGGAAGTTTGAGAATTGTAAGAGAGCTTAGATAACTTTTGTAATTGCTATTGATGAGAACCAGTTGCTCTTTCGTCTTTTTGTGATACCTGTTAAAACACAACCGTATTGATAGTCACCAATTTAGAAAACGGAGTTCCATTCGTGGCAAGCAGTGCGCAAAAGGTGCCATTTCTCTGGCGGCCGAGATATCTGTACGTGGTCTCTACATTTTGTTTTCCCGTCCTGTAAACCAATCCTTAACGTATCTTTGCCGTACGTCCACTTGAATCCGTCCGCGTCCCGGTTACCCAGGAGGGGCTCGCCATCAAGTGTAATCAATCCTGTGCGAAGGAGCGCGCAATGGACGCGAAGCGGCGTCAAAACAGGAGCGTAACAACCGTCGCCAAAGCAGACGACAACACGTCCCGCCGCCGCACCCGGTGGTGTGAGCAGGGATCTGCGCGCGGGGAACGCTGGATAGCACCCATTAGCCAGCCATCTACGCTGTGCTCCGCAAGGGAAAACCACCCTTCCCCTTCCTAGCAACGTTGGGAGTTTCTTGCCGCGCACGCGATGAAGAAATCGTTTAGTGATACAGGTACAAAGCTTTGCTTTAAGCAGGCACTGGAGTGGGACTAAACAATGGGCTTTATTGCGCTTGCGGCACTAGTCGTAGCATGTTGAATGCTCACTCACCCTCATCGTCTTTTTCGACATCGTTAAGCCTTTTCTTGCTTAGCTCTTTCCCACAGCGCACTGTCCTCACTGTCCTCCAGCACGATCCAGTTGTTGAACGTACAGAGGCCCGTGCAATTAGCTCGGCCGGAATTTCGTCCCATTCCGCAACGACGCAGTTTGGTACTTGGCTGAGTGAAGTGCGCTTGATGCGGCTGCTAGGTGTGAGTTGGCGGTCTTGCATCGTCAACCCGTCATTCCGCAGCCTGTCCCTAAATGCTTGTTGATAGCCATGTGGAGCGGTTTTAGCTGGGGTATCATACCACCGGGTATTATTGCAATGTCTGTACCACCTTCTGAAAGCACGCACTTAACTACACGTGTCAAGTAACCACGGTAGAATTCACTGCCAGGAGTTGACCAGGAGTGGCTCCTTAGACAGTATAGCCACAGCGCGGTGTTGCCAAACGGTCCTCACCTAATCTTCGGCGAAAGCACCGTTCAGCTATTCATTGCCATAATCTCTCACGACAGCGTTTTTCGAATAAACTTTCCCAGATTGAAGACTTTAATGGGTTTGCAGCTTTACCCATAAGCTGTGCAATTCGACGGAATGGTGGGGTGTCCTGCTTTTCGTAGCCGGCTCTTTCCACTTTCACTTGTTTAGCGTCCTTGTCATTCACTGTGCGGCCGCAAGCAGGCCAGAATACACTGGCGTCTGATTGAAGTTACCGGTGTGGACCAGTCTGTACCTCTTTCCAGGCTGCTTCTTGATAGAAAAGCGTTGTCATGCGACTAGACTCTCCTCAACGTAAGGATGTAGGTTTTGTCCCACAGACACCCGCCGTCGCAGGCTGAACTCGAACCGCTTCATAAAACGTGTCACCCAGCCACTGCTCGCCTTTAACCGAGTCCACGCGAAACCCCTATTGTTTGCCATCTCCTTTCCCTTCGCCGGTGTTATCTCCATCGCCACAGGCATTCTACCTACTCTTGCTTCGGGTTAAATACGGCGACATCCTTTTCCGCCTTGTTTTGTCGGCCTTTCTTAGGTCCTGTGAAGGCCATTCGCTTGGCGGCGCAAGTTAAATGTTTTTTCTACTTCTTGAGCCGTCGCCACACATTGCTCTCATCCATGCTGAATCCACGTTGTGCTCGGACGCCTGAAGGTCTCTCGACGTCCAAAACTACCCTGCGCTGAAAAAACGCAGTGCAGTGGCACAACTTGGTAGGCGCCACTGTGCTGCGAACACAGGTGCTTCTCGAAGTCTCGCTGTGATGTGCACAAGCAAACGGGGAACATTCGCAGCTGTCTCCGCATCGTTTGAACAAGGACAAAGGACCCTGTAAATCTGCAAGCAGCACGCCTGTGGGTGCGATATGGCGGTCAATGTCTCGCAGATGCAGGAAAGTCATATCCTCGAATGTATGCGGGCCACCGAACTTCATAAACACCCTTTTTAAAAACAGTACCGTGGGAGATTCGTGTAAATAGGGTAATATTTCTACGCAGTATACCACATTATTGTAAAACAATTATATTTCAGAGAGTCATTTTGGTCTCGTGCCACGCAATGTATAAGGCAAACGTGCTAAGGTTCGTAATAGTAAAGTCCGTGCGGAATTGGTGGGCAGTGTGTGTATGTTTTATCGACCCCGTTATCTTTCATCATGAAGTTTTTTCGGAGGTGTGTTTACTTTTGTGCCTGTATATGCTTGTAGCCCTTTGGAATCTAGAATTTTTATCAACTTTCCGGCCATTCCGTTCCGCAACTTTTTTGCTAGTTTCTGGCTCAGACTGCTCTTTGGACATAAACAGTGGCCCATAGTGAACACAATGCATTGAAACCAAATCAAATTTACTAGATACCCAATACAATGAGTGACAACAAGCAGGCGTGCACGAGGTATGAAGTTAACTTAAAGGGACTGAAGGGAATTCGTCAAGCTTAATTCCTT
>JABSTR010001896.1:0-76280 GCA_013339765.2 Haemaphysalis longicornis | reverse complement strand
AATAATAATAAACAATGCAGCTGTCGTCGCATCCGCCGCGATCTATCTCGCCATGACGATTCGGGCCACGCAATTCGCGCCCGCTCGGTGGCCCCATGTGTCTCTCCCGTTCCAAGGACACCCGCCATGGCCCAGCCATAAAGTGGCCATGGTCGGAAGAGCCACATCAGTTCTGTCAATACTGTTGGCGCTACAGTGGGGAATCTAGAGCGCGGTTTTCCCAGCTTCCCAGAACTAAATCCGCTGAATACAAACACCTATGCTCGATGCTCAAACGACTGCGTCTGGCCTTTGCACGCTTGAAGATTCAGATGCGCGAAACCAAGGCGCGATCGGGATAAAATCACCTCGCAAGGTTACCTCAATATAAAAAAAAAAACGCTCCGTTGTGCTGTAAAATCAGGAATAAACTTATCATTTTACAATAATCATTGCACCTACACGCTGCCGGCCAATTTACAAAAAATACGTGAGCCGCATTTATCCCGACCTCAACCATGATCAATGCAAGAGGTGCATCCAGCGAGTCTCACTCACTCGCATGATTTGGCTTGTGATGCTCAGCCACGAACTCTACCAGCATGCTTACGCATTACCCGTGCGGAGCAGTGGGAGACCTGTTTTGCTTAGCTCCGACCCAGAAATGCAGATCAAGGTCATCCAACTGGCCGAAGATGCGCTCCGCTCGGCCCAAGGGCTGCAGGCCGCCATCTGGTGGGAAGGAAGCAGGAAGGCTCCCACTACCCCTTGCTCCTTTCACCCAGTTTCGGGCAAAATAAGGATATCATAATCATCATCATCATCATCATCATCACCTCGCGCGAAATTTCCAACGTGGCCCTTATCATCAGCATTACTCTGTGTCACACAGTGGCGTAACTAAGGGGGGGCAGGGGGTACAAGTGCCCCGGGCGCCACTTGGGAGGGGGCGCCGAGCTAGGACCTCCCAACATGTGCCAGAGGGAAGCAAGCGGCACCGGGTTACCGTACGTCACGCAGCGGGGCGGCATTGCCGCAACAGTCGCTGTTAAAGAGAGCGCCAGTATGGGTAGTTTGCACGGACATTGCAGCAAAAGAAGAGGGCTGAGGAAGACAAGGACGACAAGAGAGGGTCACACATGGGGCACAATGTCGGGGGGGCCACACGGGGGGCTAGCGCCCCGCGCAGCTCCTGTCCGTCCTTGTCTTCCTCAGCCCTCTTCTTTTGCTGCAATGGGCTGTTCAAGCAGGTTCTTTCCTTTCTGCTTTCCTTCTGCTTTCCTTGTCACAAAGCGGCGCCACCGATGTGTAAATACTTAGTGCAGGAGGCAACCCCAAATGATACCCAGTGTGTGTGTGTGCTGCATGTATGCATGTGCTTTCTGTTTTCTTTTGTATCCCAGAATCGGGCGGTGGGGTGGGTGGCGCTCTTAAAATTTGCACCCTTACAATTAGATTAATCCTTTGCAGGTATTCTTAAAACGCGAGGAGAACTACATGCAGCAGATTTTAGGGATCCTCTTTTATATTCACACCAAACCATTATGGTCGTGTTCATCAAAAACCTATACCCGCCGCGAATGCTCAGTGGAAGGCGTTGCGCTCCTGAGCTTGCGCGGTTGCGTTTATTTCCTGCCGCAGCCTGAGCTAGCACATTAGAATGGCTAGGTTCCGCTGTCCCACCCTTCGAAAGACGCTCCTCGCCGTTTTCTTTCGCCGACTCACGGCCGGGCCACCGCGGCGGCATCGCCGCTCTAGCATGCCGTGGCCGACACTGCTGCGTTCGTGACGCCGCTGCGAATTTTAGGTAACGGCTTGCAGAATCTCTGGTTTCCTCTTTGTAGAGCCACGTGTGTGAATCCAAGTGACGTCGCAGGCAATTGTTGTGGGAGTCGTTTAAGGCTTTGCTTTCCAACCCCTTCACAGCGTGGATTGGAGCCATTTTTTTCTTGGCTCTTGCTGACGATGAGATCAGCACTGGCGTCACAAACGGCAGTGATATGCGACGACGAGACAACAGGGATTGTCGGGATGAGTTTTTTAACGCATCATTAACATTAATAAAAATGTGGGCGTAGTATGCAGATAGGTAGTTTGCAATAAATCATTTGAGAAATACATTTATGGTCCTATTTTATGTGAAGCGACACAAGAACCTGTGACCGACAAGGTCCATTTCTTATTCACTTTCCCAAAACAGCCAGATGGCCTTTTTTCAACAAATGATGACGAAAATAATAATAATAATAAATAATAATAATAATTATAATCATATCCATCATTCATCACCTCGCGCGATAATTTCCAACCATGGCCCTTATCACCAGCATTTCTCTGTGATCCCCCGAAAGACAAACACCGGTCCCAGTGACAGTCACCGCTGCTTGCCTGCGTCAGCGGAATTCCGTTTTTGTAGGCAAGTTTCAGTTCAGCAAATTCTCCCCCTTTTCACGACTTTATGTTTGATGCTCTTTATGTTTAATGCTCTCTTTGATCCCTCAGCATCCATTCAACAAGTTTGAGCTACAAGGCGTGCTACACACACACGAACTCGCTCCGGCCGGTGCCAAAGACAAAGTAAGATGATCGAGAGACGAGGCAAATTAGCGCTGGACCACATAAATGGTGTTGACAGAAAATCATTAGGAAGCGATTGCTGAGGTCTGTGGAAGTAGCATACTCCCGCTGTGCATTACAAGCATCGCCAAAGTGAAAATCGGTAGATGAAAAATATCAGGAGAGCTCAGTAAGCGCTGTACTAAAGGTAGGGGCACCCACTGGACGAGCGTTGCGTCCCTTCGTGTCCTGCGCTGGTCCTGTATGTCGTCTGCCGTGAGCCCTGTCCTCCTCCACTGTTTTTAAGTGTCTCACAGTTTTAGTACCAATTCGCCAACATTAATCCACTCACGGGAGATGGAAGCTCAATGTTTAACACGATGAGCGGAATTGTACTCCTCAAATCCTCATCCCCGTAATCTTTCCACATTAAGGTGAACAAGTTAGTGGAGAAAAGGCATTAATATGGCCACTGCCCTTACCACAAAGGAAAGTCATTCATTTCTTACTTACACTTCAGCACTGAGGGACGTGCAGTCTTTGTCAAAATTTTCTAGGCCATTGCAGAAAGTGCATAGGCCGCAACAAATTAACAGTACAAGCTTACCTCCGAGCGATGCTCAAATAGTTTATGCGGGAAAGCTAGAGAAATTATATTCTTCCTTATTAAGAAATTGTTGGTACACAAGATGCTCTTTTGAGTAAAGTGTCTATCACTAATTTTATTTGTACGCAGCCTTTAATTCAAACCTGTATCCAGCGATGTTACTTGATTGCATTTTTTCTGTTGTATTTTGATTTGTATGTAGTTCATGTATGCACCCACTCCCTTCCGCAATGCCCTAGGGCCTTGAGGGTAAATAAATAAATAAATAAATAAATACAAGACTTTTCTGTCTTGTTGCCAAAAATGTCTTCATCGGAGTTAAACGTTAGGCTTACGCTTTCAATTTTTTGTTCATTTACAGAAGTGAAGGCCGTTGCTGCCGGGCGACGCCGCACAAGCCCACCTGTAGGCTTTGACGGCCCCATTTAGCTTTTGTATGTACTCCTTGATAATAAACAATGATTATTATTATTTGTCGCCCGGAAACCCTTTGCGTGGCCCAGAAAATTTCTGACAAAGACTGAACATTGTTCACAATAGATTTTTGTTCCTGTCCTTTCAAACCAAGCTCTCCGGCGTCAACATACATTTACCCGACGCTGTGACGCCGACACAAACTCGAACCCTTTCAGCGTATGAATGATAAGAGGGGCGTATAGAAATCCGCGCGCAAGTATTGTCCGGTACAAACAAATGAACAACAGATCCAACGCACCGCCATGCTGGTACATTTTGAGAAAAAAAACGCCCGCACAAACAGTTATTGGAACTATTGCGCTTAAAAGAGGGCGTGGGAGTAGGGTTGCCTTGAAACGATTATGGCGCGTACCGTATACGACCCGCCTGCGCGTAAAAGTGGCTACGACGCGCCGGGGCGTCTCATTCCGCGAGAACAGCTCCGGGTTGAAATCGAACGACTTTCCGGGCGCAAAGCTAACCCTTTCCTCCCTCGAAGATACGGCTCTCTTTCAGCGCAATGTTTGGGGATTCCCAGGCAATGCGCGCCCATCCGCTTGGATGCGACTTAGTGGGGACCCTGTGAGGGCGCGGGCGTGTGCTTTGGAAAACTCGCAAACAATTGCGAAAAAAGCAAACAGCCCCGGGAATCAACGAAGAAGAGCAGGGAAAGAAAAAAAGAATGCTGCTTCTCTGCAGCGGGCAACGGAATTTCAACGAGCACTCTCGCTTTCCGTACTTCTGTTTAGTTCTCCTGCGCGATGCTTTTATTTTTTTTTTTATCAAAGCATCTCGTAATCGGCTTTAGCTGACGCTAGCCCAGATTGTTTTTCTCTGCGGACAGGCCTAATCTAAACAGACAAATGAAGCAGCCGTCTTCACTTCCCACGCAGGCACTATACGAATGCACCCGAAGGAAGCAGCTGAGAAAACAATGGACTCGCTTTGTCGCTCGGAGCCATGGAGGAAGGAGCTGAAAGAAATCCCTCCGCGAGCTTTCTTCCTCCACGCCCTCCGCGCGTCCTGTGCCATTTGTTGAGAGCGCCACCTGCGGCGCAATTTGGTAACTTCCTCGCTTTTCTTTCTACTTTTAGCACATTGGACGCGGTTAATTTTGCTTGGCAAAACAACTTTCAGCGGTATGTTGAAGTCCATGCCTACAACATTTTCCAGAGCGGGAATAGTTGAGGGCATCAATGAGGTCCGCGGGCCAAAAATGTTTTATTCACTAGTGCCCCCCTGCACAAAGCGCCAAAAAGGCGAAGTTTCCCGATTGCTTTATCGCCAGGAGAGATTTAGTCACACCTTTATGCATACACTCCGTTTCTGCTCACCGTACACCTCTACAAGCGTTTGTGCGCCCTGCGGTGTCCACCCTATAAATTCATTTTTTTTCTCCTCTACTGACCCATGATTCACCTATTAACACAGTCTTTAACGCGAATGCACGCGAATGCGTACCTA
Organism: Haemaphysalis longicornis; assembly: GCA_013339765.2. Lineage (NCBI taxonomy): Eukaryota > Metazoa > Arthropoda > Arachnida > Ixodida > Ixodidae > Haemaphysalis > Haemaphysalis longicornis. The sequence goes on along the minus strand of JABSTR010001896.1, from coordinate 71,218 downwards.
ACTGAGCGAAAATCCCGGCGTCCCTGAAACGTTACCAGAATTCATACTGGCTGAGAATCTAGTTCGACCAACGTTGAGTTCGACAACGCGCGCCTCAGAAATCAAGCACGAACTCGCCGCTGCCTCACCACTTGGCGCTGCAGTCACAAGCGAGTCAGACATATGCGTGCGGGGCACCACCGCTCTCCCTGCTGGCGCTGCGGCCACTTGTGCTCCTCTACGGGCAGAAACACGCAAGAGCACTAAATCACATTCACGTTTTCGCCTTCACTACATCATTTGAAGTGTTAACGTGGCTTTGCAGCTTTTTTTTTTTTTGTTTTTATATTCTACATATTGTTACGTGCCCCCGCCCCCCGAGACACGCCGGAAAACGGGGCAGGCGAACGGCGTCGTCTTCTTGGTAGTTCACGGCTGATAACGTCTCGTCTGGTCCCGACGGGTCATTGGCTGGGGCTACGGGGCTGGGGAATGGGCGCGTCCATGGCTCACCGGGGCTGGGGCGGCCGACGCCTTCCGTGAGCTTTGAGGTGATCTCTTCAGGTGCGGGGACGGGGAACCGGTATGGGAATGAAGACGGCACCCTCCACCAAAATGTTACGTGGTTACAAGGCAAAGATGAGACGAATACTGGACGATGGATTACCGATGTATTACACGGATGAACTATGTACAAGCGGCCATGACAGCCGAGCTACATTCTGCTTCATCGTCGTTCGGCGTGATCCCTGGAGCCATGTGCCAGTGCCCTTTTTCTGCTTCCCGTAACTGTAGTTTTCGGGTTATCCTCCATTTTTGTCACGGCAGGCATTTTTTGTAGCTGTTGCTAAACAGGCACAGAGTACGCTTCCCTATTTTAATACCCAGCCCTGCCCGAAGATTCGGTCCACGTCCCTTGTACGTCTTGATTCAAAGAACCATGAAAAAAAAATTGCATCAAATTAACCCAATTCTTCATGCCTTTTTGATGCCGCTTAAAACGGCCATGAAAACGAACTACAACTTCGTTTAATCTGAAAGGAGCTACCATTTGAAAGAGCTACTCTACTACCATTCGGTAACTCACTCAGCTTCATTTAAGCCACGAAAGACGTGTGTTCACCGAAACAAAGCAGAAAATAATAAAAAGCGTTCAAATTTCCCGCTGCAGTGACGTAATGTGGGAAGGAGTGACGTGATACGAGCCAGCAGCAAAAACATAGTTATCTGTGTATTAACTGCACGTTAGCATCCATGTGATACAAGCATACAAAACTAGATGCCCCGCTACAATCTCCCAGTCATATTTCTTTGTTTCTGGGTGGCTGCTTACGTCCGCGGCAGCCAATCACACAAACCACATTCTGTGACGTCATAGACACGTCGCCAGAGAGATCGGGAGTCGCCACTGCTTCATTTGTTTTCCTGAATGTCCTTGCAATTTTTTTTAAGTTTTCTATAAAATTAGCATCGTCGTCATCGGGACAAGGCAGTTTTTTTAAGTAACCAAACTTGTATTTACTCCTCATGGTCCATTTAGGAACATGCGAGCGGTGAGAGAAAAGCACCGCTTCACACTGTGCGGCGAGTGTCACCACTGATCGCCGCAGTGCCAAACAAAACAAAAAAACAGCGACAAAATGCGGCTAAGCCTTTACCATCACCAGCCTATCTACCCCCCCTGCAGGGCAAAGGCCTCCCCCATTAATCTCCACTTATACCGGTCCTGTGCTAACTGCGACCAATTTATCCCCGCAAACTTCTTGATCTCATCTGCCCACCTAACTTTCTGCCGCCCCCTGCCACGACTTTAAAAGTTCTCGACCAGCATACGTTTATTAAATTTGTGTGCAGGGTTAGCCAGTAATGCGCGTGTGGTTACACCTGTGCTTTATGAACGATGCGAAAATTGCTCAACCGCCGCTTCGAATACGAGAACGCACCATTGTTCTGGTGTACGCGATAAAACGGTAATTTCATATCTAGCGCAAAATCGGCAGCAACATTTGCGGTGCACAGCCTATTGTCAGCGAGATGAATTTCAAATGTGCGTGTGGTTGAAGTGCGAAAGAGGGATATAAGAACACGCATTGGTCAAACAAACATTTTGAAACTGACGCTACACTGAGTGCGTCACAACCCATTAAATACATGTCTATTTATAAGGACCTGACAGTTGGTTTGGTGCATTCAGAAGCTCGAAACTGATTTACTGGTCGGTAAAATTCGCTATCTCAAAACCACCCCCTATTTTCTTTTCCATTTTCACGCAAAAGCTTCGAACTGCCAATCAAGCGAGAAAGGCAGCGCAACCGCAGCGGTGACTCGGTGGCAATGGCGTTGCGCTACTGAGCCCAAGGACACGACCAAGTTCCATTTCGGCCACGACCGAAGTTCTTCTGATAAGGATCGAAAGATGAAAACGCCCGTATGTAGAGCTTTTGGCGGGTGTTAAAAAAGCCCACGTGGGCAAATTATTCCGGACCCTGAACTACTGGAAGCCATACTGCACTCACAGCACAGCGTACTCTCTTTTAGTCGAATTGGTTTTGAAATTCGCGCCAGCCACTGAAGGCGTACGGCGTGCAGCATGAACGAAAACTGGCACACGAGATACAAGGCTGTGATATCCACGATATGCACGAGCTGGATGCTGCCCAGCTCGTGCTGTGATATGCACGAACTGGCTGCTCCGCCAGCTCGTGCATGTTTCTCAACGAAGTAGGAAGCGCAAAACGCTAAACGATTAGCCTTACTGACCGTTATTCCAACGACAGTGGGCCTATTCGTTCCTAACCTTTCACGCATCGTCCTGTGTGCGGTACTCCCATTTGTTTAGTCCTAAAAGCAGCCCGATATACCCTAGATAGAGGATGCGCAGGTTAAGACGAAATCAAGATAGAACACGAGACAGCCAGCAAAGGCAAGACAGGGCAGCCAGTCGGCATCACGCTCGCCTTACGAACGGGGATGTCCATGGATTGAAGCAGGATGGAGAATCGTCACCGTACGAAGGTAATTACTGCCAGTAAAGCTTCTCTTTGGCGTCGTATCACACTCTACCATCCTTGCTTCGATTGTGATTTCTTACCTCTCCCTTCTCTGTTTTTGTTTGAGCCGTTAGAGCTCGTCCCTGCTAGACAGGCATCCCGGCGAAACGTATGAGAAACGTGTCACACACACGACACGTAATTTTCGTGTCACCGCATAAGCAAGACGAATCGATCCGAAGATGACGCCTGACACTTATGGTACCAGATCGATGTCGCTAGACGACACGATGTTCCATCGCGGTTTCGCAATGGCGACGAGAAAAATAAAGGAGGATGAACTTTGGCTGAGCGAAATATCGGCAAACCACAACGCTGCGAGACATGGCCTTCAGTTGAGCATTCTTTCGCCGCGGACATGCCCTGGAGCCGATTGGGAACGTGGAAAATTGATTCCATGCCATTGAAACGTATCTCAGGTGCGTATAGTATGCAGGACGAGAACACCAAAGCCAAATCACTAAGCACAGGGAAGTTCTTGCTTCGAGTCTTGATGCCTCGGTGGGGAAGAAATACGTGTAAGGCGGTGAAAACTTTAGGTAGATCTCACAAGTGTACCTACACGTAAAGTTCAAGTGTGCCAACGCTGCGGTAGATGGCACCCGCATATGAATACAGTGAACTCCCTTTAAGACAAAGTCGAAGGAAGCATAATAATTTATTCGTCTTAACAGAAGTTCCTCTTATCAGAAACACTCCCAAAAAAAGAATCGGCAACACGCCCAGGTGCACGCAAATATCTTGCTTCAAGACGATGAATGAAGTAGACTCACAATGGAGGACAAAGACAAAAAAGATAATTTCTTTCAGTGCGCAACTTGATAGAAGACTGCCGTCAAGTACTCTAGCATGGCTTTATCCAGTTCAAGCGGCGACGGAGAGCGTACAACCTCAGAAGACAACGCAACAGAGACAGAAGGGGAACTCCTCGCTGTTTCTCGGTGGTGACGCGGTGGGACTCGCGACGCGAACCGACGCGAACTCATATGCTTCCCGCTGAGAAGCGGCATTGGTCAGGAGAGCTGCTACGTTCGCGAACAGAAAGCCTCCGTCGTCGCTTTCTTTTACTTTTTTTATCCTCCTAGTTTTCCGCCTCTTTCCTCTAGAGCAGGGCGGCCACAAAAAGTCGTCCTTTTTTTCTTTTCTTTGATTTGCCGCAGGCTATGCGGGTTGAATGGTGGGAGAAGTGATAGCTTTGTCCGCGTGTCTTTTTGTTTCGCTCCCTGCCTTCCTCCGTGGCGTGAATTCGCTCGGCGCTGTGGTTTTCTTCTACTTTTCTTTCCCTCTGGTCAGCGTGCATGCCCCGCCGCACCCCTCCAAGACTGCCATGTTCGCTACCCAGAATCTCCAGCAGTGTTGGTCCCCCCGAAATTTGTTCGTCTTAACCGAAGAGTATGTGCAAGGCTGTTCGTCTTAAACGATTTTTTTTTTTTTGCGTTGGGTCTATGAAAAACCAAACAAACGTTCCCGCGTTGTTCGGCATCAGCGAGAATTTGTATTAACCAAGTTCGTCTGAACGGGAGTTCAGTGTATTATTAACGAAGTCCTCGAGTACAACGCTCCAGTGAATAGAATGAGTACACGCTAAGAGACTCTTTAGGAACCTGCAACAGATGTAAACCAATACGATGCTCTTAAATGCCGCAGTAGAACGAAGTTCACTAGTCAAAACGCTATATTTAGGATAATTTGTAGACAACTGGAAATACCATTTACAAAAGTCAAGTCAATATATCAACCTGAGTAACGTTAACTTCAATGTCGGGCGAGTTGGTATGCTGGTTCACCTTCACAGCTCAGAACGTACAACTTAGGAAAAAGGAATGCATGACTTAAGCTGTCATGAGCGCCTGTCCTCTGTTCCTTTTTCCGTAATCATGTCCGTTTTGTTCCGCGGAGATAAACCCATATGTAGTTAGACTGTCATATATACCACTATAGTCATAAAATTCTCCGCGTCAACTTGAGGAGGAATGTCACTCGTTTGCTTGCCTGCCCAGTTCTTGCCTTCCGAGATTTCTTATTTATTCCCAGTCGCCTACACCGCCGTCTGCCAGTGCTATAGAAAGATCGGTGGTCTTGCCCGAAGTGGACCACCTAATCATGTAATAAAGCTACTATCTCTCTCTCCCCTCTCTCTCTCTGCGTCGTGTTAATGGTTATCCTCTACTTCTAGTCCCCCCTCCCGGTAGCCAATCTGATACTCTTATGATTAACCTGTTATCCTATCCGTACATTCAATTCCCGGCCATAGCCCCCTTCCCTTCAACTGAGCCTTGATGTCTTCCACCAGAGTTTGCTCCCAAATCCATGATGCTCGTTTCGTATATCTAAGCCTTACTTTTGCTATCATCCTTCTTCGCTGGTTGAGCTGACCCAAGTTTCCCTCCAAGGCGCTCAGTAAGGTGCCAAGCTTGTGCCCCAGAGGTCCCAATATGCAGTACGCATTGATTCTTTGTCTTTCTTTCCAGAGACAAAGATCACCTGCTGCTTATTATTCGAGCGTGCCTCCATTATTTTATCCGTACGAAGCTTTCGGGGTATTGCTCCATTACTGCCCTTCTGCGACATTTTAGTATTGCACCGTCTGCGGGCGCTTTCACGTCTTCTGCCATCGCGTGACAACGGCATCCGGGCCTTATGTCAGGTCGAATTGAGACAGTGCGCGTGACCGTAAAAATAACATTGTCTAGACTGCCATCCGACGGCATGCGTATTTTTAGTGCTGCGCTAACGTGACTTCGTATGTGGTTCGATGGTGTAAGAGGTTTTTAGGAAAGAAAAAGTAACATGTACGAGTTGCTTCTTATACAGTTTACATGCTATGTGCACATGCTAAGTACTCATGTTCATGTTATGTCCCCACCCGCGTGCTAGTAACACGCTGGGAATAACGTCCTCACAAACGTGGACGCGTCTTTGCAAGCGTAGACCAAGTAATTAACAATAAATTTGGAGTTGTACGGTAACTGTGTCGCCCATACACTACACGGCATATTCAAAAACACAAATGTCTTGGATTTGTGATGTGTTCAAGGGTTGGCGATTAATTAAACGGCCGTACAGTCGACACATCGCTGCACCGTTTCAAAGCTTTGCATCTTTAGCATGGGCTCCGAAATGCATTAAAAACGAACGGAAAATGTCCACGAGAATGTCGCACCCCGCACGCCAAATTTTACGGTTATCCATAAGCCATCTAACCTTCCCTCGTTTTTTTAAAGAAGGCAAATAACTTACTACAATATCCGCTTTGGGCGTCCTGGAGACTGTTTTAACCATGAAATACTTCAGTTGACCTTCAATAGTTTGCAAGGTATGTCTTCCAGCATCTAAAGCAACGAAGATAAAATGGAGTAAATGTGTTTCAACATAGGATTCGAGCACAATACGTTACCTGCAACTTGTATACCTCAAATATCTTTTCCGCCTTCCAACTGTGGTGCGCACATCTACAACGATAGGTCAAGGCCTCCTTAGCGTAGTACATGCTTTCCTCAAGACCTGACGTCTTTTAATAAATAGGTCATCCTCTCGCTCGACAAAAAAAAAAACAACAGACAGGCAGCGTGGCCAAAGAAGTCTAGATCGATTGGGTCTGTCGGTTATCTTCAGTCTGCGGCAATGGCACAGGGGATTGCACAAGATGTGGCGCAACCATAGGTATATAGACAGGCCCACACGCCCCCTGGCATGTCGTGCTTTTAACTGCGCCCCACCAGTCGTGTACTATGGCTTTCCCCTCCCACGGATCGTGTCCGTCGTCAACAACTCCACAGGGTGCCCTTCTGTTTGGCAATAACCCGCTTGGCCGTGATACTCCCTGCGATGCCGCACGCACCACGCCGGGGAAGGTTGTCCGAGGCCTATTCTTAAAGTGCACTCTTATCGATAATGCCAAGTTTTACAGCACGTTATGTGGGGCGGCGCGCAGGCACGATGCACTATAGCGCTGTTCGGACCTTTTTATTGCGCGCCCTGCAACCCTTACATTTTACCACAGCTAAAAACTAACTACTGCTTCATTTATGGAAAGCAGAGATGAACCAGCGTCCACTTCTTCTAGGAAAAGCATAAATAGACGACAAAACTGTTTGTGATGTAATTCAGCGTGAAAGTAGGTAAGTTTGCAGTTCTTCGATTCTGCCTTCACTTCTTCCGCTTATTAACATAATTCAGACCATCAACAGAAGAGCGAGTATACAGCACTACAATCTTTATAAAGTCATATTGAGCGAAAATCAAAAGGTAGTATATTAGCACACTCTTCATAAGGTGTTAATGAGCAAAAAACAAGACCAACTACTATATAAAGTGATTACCGCCCCTTCCCAAACAAAGTTGAGAGAAGCGCGGAAGCTTTCCCGCATCAAAATTGCGTCAAACGTGCGTCGAAACCTTCGCTAAAAGTGCGTCTAATCGATCTTCAAACCTTCAAAGACATTAATCGCAAACGAAGAACCACCCATTAGACGATTTTTCGCGCACTCAGTAGACGACCCTAAGAACGGTGTAAATGTGCACCGTACGTGGTTTATACTATTGTACTCCTTTTTTTACGATCGATGCGCGTATTGTCCAATCCAAAACTATTCGTTTTTCGCGATTTTCAAGTAACCATTTTCACACAATAGAAGCTTGTTTTAACGCACGCGCTATGTGTCCAGAGATAAATTGTCAGAGCTTTTCGGTCTCCCAACCGGACTATGGGGAAACGCATTAGGTTTTTGACAGTGCGCCATCGGTCCCACTATAAAAGCTTTCCCTTGAAAAAAAAAAGAAAGAAATTTCATCCCGAACAGTGAAGCGCGCCTCAAAGGGGACCCGAGCGAGCGATTACGCTGCGTGGTTGCCGTAAACCAAGCATTAATATCAGAATTACCTAAAATCACGTTATCCTGTACAATAGGATCGGTATTATGTGGTGATTCCACCATTTTTCTTCATTACCAAGTGATCACCCAACGTTTCTTTGCCGTACCGCACATTTGCGCGAACGTGTTTCCAAGGAGGCCAGATTTCTTCTCGGCAAAGAAATACCTCTGGCCGCAGCGAAAACGACGTTTGCATAAAAACCCAATTTTTAATGATCTACGTCCACCCATCAAGGCGGGTGGATTATTATTAATAGAGGCTCATGCACTATTGCGTTCATAATCTGACTGTGTCACCGAAAATTCGATGCACTGATTGTACGAACCGTAATGGTTATACGACTTCGCAGCCCATAAAGTCCAAGCGCGCCTATAACGTTTTCAGAGTACCTCTAGTTGCTTTCTAAGTAAGATTACCGGTGCCTCATTTACCAGACAGCCTCAAAAGGCCATCCGAAATCGATATAAGCGACTCTTAAACTCAATCCAGTTTTCAAAGCAGGTCGTCAAATCGATAGAGCGAGCACTCTTTCACTTTCGTTTCGACCTCTGAACAAAGCGAGCTAGCTTCGACATTCCCGAAAATCGACATCGCATCAAAGCTCGCAGCGGAATCGTCATGGAGAATTGTAAAACAGAGACCGGTTGAAATCACCTGCCCTTAAGTGACCAACAGTCGAAACCAACATTACGGCACGTGACGCTCAAATCGAAAATTGGTCTCCGGTGAATACGCACGACCTACCGGCGGGCATACAAAGAGCAAATCACAAGGTCGCCCTTTTCTTGTCTCGGTAATTGCTGTTCAGTTCCCCCGCCGTAATGTAGCGTAGAATAATCGCAGCAAGCACATTACCTGCGTGCAGTGCCCGTTTCACGACCGTTTCAGAGTGTCCATTTAGAGAGAGCCCTGATTGGCTGAAAGCAGACGACCCGAACGTGACGCAGCACAAGCAAGGCGGGGCGTCGGTTTCTCTGTACGTCATTGGTCAAAGGACCCGTAACTGCCATTACGTCGCGATTTAAACTGACCCTAAATGGATATTGTTGAAACGGACACAACGCGGAATTCCTCCCCACATGGGATTGCAGTTCTGCATTATGTCATCTGCAATACAGAGAACGGAGGTTAAGGGGACCGTAGATGGACTTCGTAGTAAACGAACTTGATTACACAAAGCTGTTGGGAAAGTTGGTGCATTACGATCGAAAAATAGAGCGCGACTTAAACAACGACACAGGGAAGAACGAGGGGGCAAGCGATTGTCCCGTCGTTCTTCCTTGTGTCGTTGTCTTGGTCGCGCTCTGTTTGTCGATCGTAAACGAACTTTCTTTTTTCTCAGTGGACTCAGAGACAGGAATCAGGCATTGAAACGATCCCCTTCCCACTCACCTCGCGCGCCACACTGGCGCCGCCATTAAAGTCAAGGCACGCGCGTTACTCCACCGCAGCGAATCCGGTATTCTGAATTCAATGCCGCCGCCACCCATTACTCCCTAAATCCATTGCCCGTCGATGTGATTTATCGCAGCCCGACAGTGCTGCTGCTGTTACGGCTGGGGCGGGGAACCTTCGAGTGTGTCCGTCACCCTTTTATCCCCTCGGCTCAAACTGGTCCGGTCACGCCCATTTGGGATCCCACAAAACGTTGGCTGCATTCAAAACAACCAGTGGGAGCCTGCTCGCCTCCCTCTCTTTTGGCAGCTAATTGGCTGGTTTCACCCGGGTACCCTGACCATTTTTTTTCCCCTCTTCAATCTGAGTCAATCACAGGGAGAAATGCGCGGTTGTGCAGTAGGCGACGCCCACGATTTCTTCATGTGTCGCTGATTCATCCACAGAAGCACTTCAGTTGTTTGCTTCTTTTTTTCGGACAGCTCTTGACCCAATTTCTACACCACGCTTAGGGCGCAGCACTCGTTTTTGTGGCACGGTCGTCCGTCTTTCCAACCGAGCAAACGAAGGGGAAACCGAAGACAAACGAGATAGAGCGAGCAGTCAAGCGGAGGAGGAAAGCATGGCGAAAGTGTGAGGGGGAGGACGGTACGCCGAGACGGCGGGAGACATACGGCGATGCGGTACGAGATATCGGATAGTTTTAGCACTCCGTATGCTCCGTCTGTGCCGTGGTTACCATGTTGACCGGGACCCGTCTGGGCACTACTTGCGCATTCGTTTCGGTAGGGGGGATTAGTTCCGCTGCCGGCCCTCGCCATGCCCGCACATTCTTTACGATGGGGTGCGTCCTCCTCGCCGCGCCTGCGGGCGCCGGCGCAGTCGGGCCCCGGTCAACACGGTAACCACGGAAAAGACGTAGCATACGGAGTGCTAAAACTCTCTAACCTAGAGAACGAAGAGCCCACCGAAGATAGAGCGAGCAGGAAAGGGGAGGAAGAAAGAACGGCGAAAAGCGCGAGGCGTGGCCCCCCGCGGCGACGCGCTACAAAACATCGACAGGGTATCGCGCGCCTTCGTGCGTTCGCTGATGAGGCGATCGCTTCGTGAGACGCAGCAGGTATGCGCCGTCACCCAGAAGACTGCAGTTCGCCCTCAACACCAACTTCGCATTCATCAGGCAGTTTTTGTTTAGTTTTAGGGGCGAAGCTCCTAAAGCCATGGGTCTGTCCATCCCTTGTGTCTCGTGGTACGTGACCGCCGCATGCTTTCGGAGATGTCGCAAAGTGGGCCGCGTTGCACGCGCAAGAACCGGCTGCAACCGGCAGCGCAAACTCGGCACCGGGAGCGCGAGCTTGTCTGTGTTCGCCAACGGAGGCGCGAGCGCACGTGCACTGCGAGGGGGAGATCACGCAAGAGATCACGCCACGAACGCAGGCAGTCGTTCTCGGAGATCGAACGAGACGCAAGGACCTTTGCTCGTTTCCTCTCGTCTTGTTCGGGCACAAGTTCGCCCTAAATAAAAGTTCTTTCTTTACCGTTGTGTCCCATCCTACGTGACAAATTGTGGTGGAGGTGCGGGGTAGTCCTCGATGGCGCGGGGTCTTTCACCAGGTCTGGGCCTGGGAGCATTGACTCCGAAAATAAAAGTTGATTTGTACAATGTACGCACACAGTCTTACGTCTTTCTTAATGATGTAATGGGCGAACTTTCACGGGAGAGTTACGGTTACCGATGATCTCCCCCTCTCGAGCTTCGCCCCACTTATCATCATTCATTCCGTGGATATGGCGTGAATTTTTTTTCTTGCATGCCATTCGTTCGAATAAACCATACAGAGTTGCCACCTAGGCGATGGGCGTCATACAACGGAGATCATTTCTTGAACTTATTGTAGGGTTTGACGCGCCGACGCAACGCAGACTATGACGCGCGCCGTAGTGGAGGGCTCAGGATCAATTTTGACCACCTGGGGATCTTTAACGTGCGCCAAAATCTCGTACACACGGGCGTTCTTGCTTTTCACCTCCATCAGAAAAGCGGCCGCCGCGGCCGGGAACCGAACCCGCGACCTCATGCTCAGCAGCGCAACGCCTTAGCCACTGTACGAGATATTACACTTACAAATATTTAAACAAATATACGAGATATTAAATAAAAGATATAAAGCAGTGGCGATTCCCTAACCCCTTTCCGGAGACCTCTATGTGACGTTGCAGAATGTTGTTTGTTCGATTGGCTGGCGCCGATCTAAGCCGCCTCCAGGAAACACCATTGGGCGATTTTAGCGAGGCCTCGAATTACGTTTGATCGTATCCCATGAATGCTAGCTAACGTGCACTTAACAAACCAATAAAATGTTTTTAGTGGTGGCCCATGTTACGCCACTGTAGGACGAAATTCCAAAGTTATTCAATATTTCTTCGTTTTCTCGGTTAAAAAACAGTCTTAGTTTCTGAAATGGTGCTGAGTGAATTACCAAAGGCTAGTTGTTTTCAAATTGAACGGAGGTGTATTGTGTCGCCATGGGTCCTTTAAGTTCGACTGGTAGCTGAAACAGAAAAAAAAGAAAAACTTTCATTTTGAAGTTGTTTTTCACGGGACCCGCGTCTGAAACCAGCCAAAATTCCCCAACGCGTCGATGCACAACAGCCCTAACTGTAGTCTTTTAATGGGGACTCACCTGATGAAATTCCTATGGAACTTACTAATTCATTGCCCGAGGCCTTAAAAAGCATCGCGTACCGATACGAAAGGTTTTACGAATACATAGATATGTTCCCAATGGCCTAGTTTGCGTCTTTTAGAAAAAATCACTACTTTTCTCAGAGGAAAAAAAAAACAAGAAACGCGTTTCGATTTATACAGTTTTCACTAGATGGCACTAGCTGTCGAGCAAGCAAGAGTTTCATTTTTTTTTTTTCATTTCACTACAAAAGTGACATTGTCTAAAATAAGGAAACTAGGCCGTTGTGAACACTGATATGTATTTGTAAAGCTTTTCATATTGGCGTACGATGTTTCAGAAGTCCGTAGGTCATGAAGTAGTCACTCCCACAGGAATGTCCATGCTTATAGATGAGCGCGGCGACTGCGCCGCGGAATGCCACAGCCCATCGCCATCCGCCTGGCTCCGCATATCGTGGGCACCGCGACGGCCGGCCCAACGACATGACCCCGGCTCGGTTCACCCTAAATTATTCAGCCTCAGAAGAATGCCCAACTGCTGCGACAGAGAGGGGGAGAGTGAGGGAGCGACGCCCACCGGAGCACATCACGGGCAGACAATCCAAAAAAGCAGCGACTTCAATGGCCTGCAAAAAGAGGCCATCGAGGGCTGCTGGGGCGCAACGCTGACAGAATGAAAGGACAAGAAGGAAAGAAAAAAATATTTCTGCCCTGGTTTCACTGTTCGAGAGCGGCATTAAAGAGTTATAGAAACTAAATAAATCAAGGAAGGGAAGACATAAAACATGAATGTGAACGGCCTCCCCTCCTCTCCATGGTGACAGGCTCGCTATAAGAAGACCAGGCCACCATCCAACTTCCCGCGGGCAGCGTAACGATCGATCGTTACGCTTCGCTGGGAATTTTGAACATTCTGTAAGTCGGTGGAATTCCGGCGTCGAGCCTTCTTCGTCCAAGACACGCGAGAGAGGAGGCACAGAAAGTGGGTGGGGGGGGGGGGGGTTCGGACACGGGCCTCGTTCGTGTTCGCCGTTCGTTACCAGCCGGCACCGAAAATGAACAAGGTGCGCTTAGCCGTGCCGCTTGTGCCGTTGTTGCCGTCTCCTGCTTTGGTGTCCCTTGAGTTGCGCGTCACAGCGCAGGCCAAGTCTTTTCTTTACAACGGTTTCCCAAAGCTAGTGCAGGCAAAGTCTCCTACAACGGTTTCCTAAAGCTGGCGTCGAAAGCCGCAACAAAATCAAGAAAGAACTTTTGAGGTTTGTAATACGCGCGTCAGCAGGATTCGTTTTGTGGAGTTCTATGAGATACGGGGATTTGTTTTGTTTTTTTCTGTTCTGATAGAATATATTCGCGTGCTTTAGCTTCTTATTGTAACAAAAACCTTTGCTTCCGATATCCTTTCTTTTAAAGGGACACTGAAGAGATTTGTAAACAATGCGGGATTACGAGCGCAAATTGTAGTCCGGAGTCCCTAGGCCCTGTTTCGACCACTCTGAGCGCGTTTACGCGAATTTATTTAGTAGAAAAATCAATTCGAAAGTCTGCCCATTTTCTTTGGCGTTTTCGTGTGACACAGGCGCTAGCGACCGAGTCAGTCGGCCCCAACGGTCGGCCCAACGTTTAGTCCGCCGGCCGCGTCGTTTGTGAATGGAAGAATGCGCCTTTCTTTACTTCGTTAGTTTGTACTCTGTATCTAGCTCCAAGTCAAGGTCGCTTTTGCACCCGACGCTTCGCTGACTGGTACGCCAGTAGGAAAATATAGGCCTCTTTGCGAAGTCAATATAGGTACTAAGGAAATAAAATCAACTGATATTTTTACCGTACAGCGTAAACTAGGGTGCGGGAAGCACGTTTTTGCGCTGGGCGAACAATCACTAGCGGTTAGTAGCACGACTACGCATCTGCGAACGCTTTTCCGTCGAAGAAATGCAATTGCTAGACGTGAGCTATTGTGGAAAACTCAGGGGACGCTTACTGCACGAGCGCAGTACAACAAATAGTCACATGAGCTGCTTGAAATACTATAACTAAATAAAAGTGTAAACTGGTTATACATTATATACCTTATATTTCCATTAACTGCGGCGCTCTCGCCCGTGGCCGTGTGGTCTGGAGCGCTACGTACATCATCGCAAATGTTTTGCCCGTCACGAGTTCGAATCCCCGCGGGTACAAGCTTTTCTTTTTTTTTATAAGGTAACTTTTTCGGTTTTCGCCGATGTTTTATATACTGAGTTCACCTTTTTTTGGGCCGCAACGTTCATTGCTCCACGAACTAGTCCGCAGAACTCGCGCAGCCTGGCACTGGTGCGCTAGCGAGTTCTCGTTGGCGTGCTGTTGCCATAAGCACCGACTGCTTGCGGGCAGTGGGCACAGGCCAGAACCAACAGACCCTTGGCCTGGTGCGAACACGCTTTTTACGATACAGGCATGAGTGAGGCAAGCTCCAAATATGGGGGAAAAGCGCATGTATGTGAGCGTCTGCGGGGACGCGGAGGGCGTTCATGCACACCGTAGGCCTCGGCTAGTGAATGCTACGATTCCAAGCCGTCCTTCGAGGCTTGTGTTATCCAGTTTACAGCCGACAACATAGCAGAAGCGCGGTACTACTATTACTGGGATATTGAGAATGCCCATCCAACGACACCATCGGATGTCAAACATATTGTTTTACAGAACCGAAACCGAAGCCGAAACTTGTTAGATTGCTAACCTTGGGCATCGTCCAATAACGGTGCCCCCTCCTCCCAACGTCACAGCCTTAGTTGGCGCGGCCGCCGCAAACCGCGCATGGTAGTTTTTCTTCTTTCGCGCTTTGTAAAATAATTACCGATTTGTCAACCGGATAAACGACGAAAAGTCTGCTAATTTGAGCCAGTCTACGCAGTGAAAGCAAAAACGGGAGCTTGACAAATTCACTTCACTGTCCCTTTAACAGGCCGCCACACTTACTAACGCTGGCCACACCACGCGATCCACGCGGCGTCATCCATTTTAAACGGCAAGCACCTGCACCGAGGCCCGCGCGCCGACGCTCGGCCGCCGCCGAGACGCTCTTTCATTGTGCCGGCGCGGCGCCAAGCTCCTCAGGGTTCGCCCGCTTTTCCCACACTGAGGAACAGATTCGGCCGCGCTGAAGGTCCTGTCATCATGATAATCGCAATCATCAACAGCCTATTTGTATACACCGCAGGACGAAAGGCTCTCACAAATATTTCAAGCCATTTGAAGTTTTCTGTGCTAATTGGCAGGGTTTCTGCCGAATACCACAGTGTGATGACGCATAACAAAGCTCGCGCAATTGAAGCTCACTAGGACTAGAAAGCGGCATTGAAGTGATGTGGGGAGCCCGGCTTTATTGTACGAATGTTGTGCCTACTAGCGGACTGATAACATCGAAAGTCTGAGGGGGGCAAGGGATATAAGCGGCTTACAAAGGATGGAAGTGGGCCGCAGTCATTCGACGAGACCCCTTCCCGGCAGTGGGCACCGTACGGCTTCTGGTAATGACCACCGACACTAATGCTCGTGACGATGGTGGTCATGGAGCTGCACAATAGACACTCGCGTTTCATCATGTCCCACGGGCGACGACGATGACCCTGTGCTGCTCCATGACGTGCGTACTTAATGAAGTACGGCCGAACATGTCCGTGCACCCGAACGTACATTGCATTCTGTGATAAAAATCTGGGGATCCGATAGTATTAACTTTGTCGTGCCTTGTAGCTTTTGCCTCCTCCGATATTATTTATCACACCTTATAAAGCAATGTGACCATAGGTATCACCCAACGCTGTTATAGTGTTTCTCGGTAGTAACTGTCTTGCTACCTTCAGCGTATGTAAAGCGTACTTGCTGTAGTTAAGGACACGGGAACAGGCAAGGAAAGAACCCTGCTTCCGCTCCAAACAAAAGGGGTATAATGCGCTACAGCCACCTGATCGGCAAGACCATCACAATGTGGAGCAATCCTCATGACTGTTGATGCTAACGACGACGACGACGACGACGACGACGACGAAGAAGAAGAAGAACAAGAACAAGAACAAGAAGGAGATGATGATGATGATGATGATGATGATGATGATGATGATGATGGTTGGTGTTGGTGGTGGTGGTGGTGGTGGGGTGGTGTTGGGTGGTGGTGGTGGTGGTGGTGGTGGTGGTGGTAGTGGTGGTGGTGGTGGTGGTGGTGGTGAAGGTGGTGCTGGCGGTGCTGGTACTGGTACGGATATCGCGCAGGCATCCACTCTACTCGACCTCTCCAGACACCTACGACAGCTGCGATAAGCGCGTTCCCTCCCATTTGTTTTCGGTGGATACGAGGTTTATCCATGTAAGAAGACAAGTGCACCTGACGCTGCTGCAACATCTAGAGTAGCGTGTTTAGTAGGCAATTAGCTGCGTGTACACAGCCGAAGGTAGAGCACAAGACAGAGCACTAGCTCCATCCGTTGTCCTTTTCGGTGTTCTTTTTTTGTTACGAAAACAACAGCAACGCTATCGAAGACATGACGTAAGCGCGAGGGACCCGCGGGATCCCCAAGCCGCTCGCCGTGGCTCCTGACGCGTAAACAGCAGGGCCATCGCAGCAAGCGTACACGTGACACCACGCGCCTCATTAAACGCGGGTAACAACCTGCCCATGTTTTCCCCACCGCGCAGGCACGTATGCGGAAAAACGTGGCCGTTCCAGGAGGGGAGAGAAAGATCTGCTTACATCCAAACCCTGCCCATTGCTTTTCTGCATCCACTTCGCAGTTTCGTTTCGCTCGTACTCACGCGGGCATCCTCGGTTTGGGGTTACCGGCAGGACCACGCGTTCGCATTAGCTGCGGCTCACGCGACAGCGGGTCCCATGGGAACGGGGCGACGGGTGGAAATAAATAGCGAACGGAGTGCACGGAACGAACGGAATTAACCCGACCGTCTGCAGCCATGCGGAGGAAAAAAAATGGCACATCCGACGATTAAGAAGAACAATGAATGGGCAGAAAAGGGAAGATTACCGCGCACTGTCGAATAGGAGAACTAGGAAAGTAGGGAAAATGAACCGACAGTCAATGCGGATACGAAAAAAGAGACGCCGCGCGGGACACGACCGGGCCCATGCTCGGAGTTTTGGGGGTGTGCTGACGGGGAAAAAGAGATAGGGAGCGATTAAACTAAACGAGCGTTGAAACGAAACATGTAAGGGAAGCTAAACAAATTATATATGCATAAAGCTCCTCTCCTGCACAGACACACATACACGTTGCGTGCTCGGCACAGACAACGACAATTTCGGAGGTTAGTGAAGAGGCGGGACCACAGTATATACTATCGCCGCCACGTGATAAAAAACGAAATAAAAATGGTGGGTTGCATCACCGATAGTAGGAGGCTACGGCGACTGCAGAAAATGTTTGTAGCAAGTGAAGCCATAACAGGAAACTGGTTTAAACGAATCTGAAGAACGCAATCATTAGAGATATAGATCATGCACTATATACTATAGAGATATATAGAGATATAGATAGAGATATAGAGATATCTCTATATAGAGATATAGATCATATAGATCATAGAAACTATATAGAGATATAGATCATCCATTCTCTACGCTGGGTGTCTCGCGAACACAGTGCCGACACAAAATTTTGAACACAGGTAGGAATTCATTTGTAGTGAACTAATTACGACACTTAATGAAACTCGGGGTAATGACAGAGTCGTCTTAACGGCCGACTGTCCTATATATATATATATATATATATATATATATATATATATATATATATATATATATATATATATATATATATATATATTATATATATATATATAATTTGTTTTTTATTGGAAAAGAAACACGAGTTACCGCCGTTTTCTTCTGAGCTTTCGCGATCGGTCTGGCTTTGCCGCAAGGAGTTTCACACACGCAAGAAGATACAAATGCACAGAACCCTATCCACGTAAAGCTTCGCCTAAAAAAAAAAATCCTCGGCAGCCCGCATCCTTCGTGCGGACGTCTCTGCAACGGAGGCGAAGTTCTCGTCAAACTCCCCGCGTTTCCTTGTCCCGGCGGCGGACTCAGGTCCCGGCAGCTTGCTCCTTGCTTTCGTATTCGACTCACATTCCCACGCGACAAGGCTCATCCAGCGAGCAAATCGACGCGTCGGTCTAGCGCACGACGAAAGCCAAAAAAAGGAAACAGGGAGCATCGAAGCGGGGACGACGGCCGCCGATTGCCCGCAGGCCTCCTCAGACTCCTCCTGTCCGGGGCAGATCCGCCTCGTGTGAATGTAATCAATGCGAGCAGCGCTTCCCCTCCCTACTTCCTTATTCATTCCCTCGTGTACACCCGAGGCTTAAACCCGGAGGGATGCGCGATTCAAGTTTCGCGCTTCGCTTGAACGTCATTTCATTTGCGAGGACAACGCACCCGCTCCACTTGGCTCCCCGACAGCCACGCCAATCGTTCCCTACGTAGGCCTAGTAAACACTTAAAACAAAGCCAAAAGATACCGGTAAAATAAAGGGGGGAATGTAGAAAGAAGACAAGGGTAAGAGGCGTGGCCGATGGGGATGGGGAGCATGCAGCAAATATGGTTTTTCATCACGCGTATTGACGTTCCGCCCAGCTTCGGCTAGCCGCTGCTGACGGCAACGGAACACGAGGAAAGGATGGGTCTTTTTCCCTCCTGTTTCACGCAAACGTCAACCGACATCAACTCCCCCCCCCCCCTGCTCTCCCCCCCTTCTTCCCCATCCCTCCGGAGAATCCCGTCAAGGATATCAAAAGACCGAAAATGTCGAAACTCACGGGATAACATGAGAACGTCCAGAAACGAAAAAAAATGTGGAAATTAAAACACAGCACGCATTAGAAGTAGGGAAAAGAAAGAAACAAAAGGCAGCAATGACGGGAAAACTACCACCGCCGTATAGCCAAAGAGGGAACAGCGAAAGAACTAATGGTAAGGACTGGGGACGGGAAACGGGACGACGGGGTTCGGCGTCATTTTTCACATAAACGTGGGCTATATCCGCGTGAACGATCAAAAAGAAAAGTAAATAGGGCGCAGTGAGCACCCTTGCGCAACTCCTCATATTCCCTGGGGGGTTTTTGTTTGAAGGTCCCCCTCTCCACGTAACTCTGCCCGCGGGTGCATTCATTATTGCAGGAAGCAAGAAGGCGCCACTGCACAGAATATGCGGGGTCCACGAAAGCCGGAGCGTTCATGTTCTCAAGGCGGAGTGGGCGTGCATATCAGGCTCCGCACACGCACGACACAACTGGCGACACTCGCCGTGATGGACGGGCCGCAGCGCGGTAGTTTTAAATTGCATACACCGCAACCATGCGTGATCTATGGGTATGCCGACTCGTATTCTGCTTTCTCTTAGTATTGCACCTTACTGGCCATACACGGTGTCAGAGTTAAAATCTGTCGCTTTAGTGGTTTAAAATACCATATGCGAAGCACGTTGGCGAACTGCAGTAGGTTTTTGAGTCGTGTTGTTTGGCGCGAGTTCTTTATTTTTCTTCGCTTTATAAAGCCCATTTCAGCTCGCAGGGACCATATCTCTATAAAAACCACTTCTGCTAAGTGTTTCCATGACAAGAGGTGCGGATATGTCAACTCTTCGTGACATGGTTCATGCATGTCAAAATGTTTCGTACAAAAAAACCTTGCGCGCAATCGAGGCGTAACATAAGTGCGTTACCAAATTTGGCCGTGTTCTTTGAAAAGGTCATGAAGACAAAATACGAGATTGTTCTATTCAAAATATTCGGTGTTTTATGGCGCCCTCGGCGCTTGTCCGGCCGCAAACGATGCTTCATCCACTGAGCAATAAAACAATTTTAAGAAAAATTTCAATTCTGCCTCCGCATAGTGTGTTTGGTGATGTGGACAATGACGCATCCAGGGCGGGGTTACGAAACGAAAGTTAGTCTGTTGAATAATGATGGGGTCCACGTCAAAAGCGTGTTTTCTGTTAGCCTGCAGTTACCGTCTCCCTTATAGCGTTACGATACCACCGGAGAACCACTGTCCGCACACGGTTTTTTTCCTGACCGGACTTGTACCAGGCTTATTGTTACGCTACATAGGAATCGTGTCCTGAAATATTGAACTACGAGTTGAGTATTTTTTTTAGCATTTGATTTTTATTTCTTGGTAAAACTAAGGGGAGGCTGAGACTAAAGGCGAACGTGGCCCGACAGAGGCCTGAGCCACCCGATTTACAGCGTACATAATAACACGTCTGTTCACAAATTTAAGCATAATGGCACAAAATGACCGCAAGGGTCACGTAAGTGGCAGGGCCGCTTATGCCAGTTGGCCAGTGTCGTGTCAAACAAGCCGAACGCGCTCGACGGCTGTGCATCGTCAGCCGGCGTAGTGCGCGCCGTACGCATTAGAACATCTATGTTTACGCGTTCGTACGTAAATTCTATTGCTAGCCCAACATCCTTACTGCAATAAAAAGAATGTGCACTAAATTTAAGCGCAAATATCCCGTTGTGCAAGCTTACAATCCCTGTTTAACGTTTTTTTTTTTTTGTATTTTGTCGGCCTTAGCTAATCGTAACAAACTACCCATAATACGTTGTACGACTAGTGCGGTAGATAGGATGTCGCATGTCCATTCTCTACTTTCTTCATTGTACAACTTATTTTAGTGACGTTTGCGTTAGTAGTGGTGTCAGTGTTATTCTAACGGGGCAATTTTTCGAATGAAGAAACTTACATTTTGTCTTCATGGCCTCTTTAAATTATAATACCCATTTCGATGGTTAACAAACTATGCCACCTCATTTAGGTTAAAAATACTACTTCTTTGATACGAGGTTGCGACAACTGCAGGCGCGAAGAAAACAACTAGCTGCTACGAGTTGTGAGCGCGGTGTGCGCTGCTGACATTTTGGTGCCGTGGCCAACGGCAAAAATACATTGTAGGTGTCCGAAGTTCCCGTTCTCTACCTCCAGTGTAGTCCTACCGGTTAAATATGCAAAAAGAGGCTGTCATGCACCGTCCGCAGGACTCAGCCTGCAGACATGCCGGTGAAGTTTCCCGTGGGGCCACTGTCAAGAACTGCGTCAAGCCAGTCGGCGGATTTTTCGGCCTAGCTCTGGTCCAGTCCTGGCTGTTTCATAGTTGCCCATGTGTTCCCATTTCTTTGATGCAGAGATACTTCGTAAGTTGTGGTTCGTTGGTTCGTAGTAAGCAAACCCGTTCCAGTCACATGGTGCAGATTTGTTCTGTCTTAGCTTTGGCCTGACTTGATTTCACTTGAGTTGGCTTCGCTGTGGATTTCGCCAGATTCTCGTTGTTGGTACTTCGTATGACCTGTACACTTCTCGTTTTTTTTTTTTTTTCAGTCCAAAGAGCCACCTTTTACACTAAACGTTCAAACATCATCAGTCATCACCTCGCTCTTCTTTCAGGAATACGCTGTGGATTGCGGTACGGCCTCCCACACATACTGTGGCTGCTAAAGCGCGGAAAGAGAGGAGAGCGGCAACGCCAGGTGAGCTTTCAGGGCTGTGGACTTCGAAATCATTGCACATGCACATGGTTCGGCTTGCATGCCAATACAGTGCGCGGTGATGATTAGGGTAGCCTATGCTTATGATACTGCTGGTGAACGCTGCACAGATGCTTATATGGTTGTCGCGATAATTTCAAACGAAAAAACTTACCACCCACGGCTAGTACCTTCCCACGATTGATTAACGGCATGATTCGCATCCACTGAATAATTCCAAGAGTGAAGTCTTCTAATTTAGTTCATTTTTCGTTTTGCTTAGTGTCCGACCCATGGCTGATCTTTATTAAACATACGCAGTTTCATTCGATAACGAAAGCCGTGGCCATACACATCGCCAATCACTGCGAAGGGAACTTGCGATAGACGGTTCGTTGGGAAAGACAGGTTAAGCGTTGAACTTGCCATGCTTTGGTGAGAAGGAATTAGTCAAAGTGAAGATAACTCGATACTTACCTTCGGCTCTTTTGCAGGCATCAGCACCTGCGTATCTCGCTATAACTCTTCGAGATGCACTTGCATAATTTTGCGTGTTACGGACTTATTGGCGTCATACTCGCACAAGTACAGAGCTTACCCCCCGAATCGCTTCAATCGCGGCCGTACGGCGATCTTCAGAAATTATTATAAAAACATTCTTTGGCCCATCTGCATTCACTCAGTGACGGAAACCGTCACAGACATATGCGCGAAATGGCAACGACGACGCCATTACAGGGGATTAACGACGCAGCAGAGACTAACTGCATGCGTTTCGTCTTCCCGTTACTCCTTATCGATCGGCGGGGACGAACAGAGTCCGCATTTGTGCACACGGCACACATTCTGCTACAGACACTCCCCTTGAAGATGAACTGTTGCCCGCGAAGACTAACGGCTGTATATTAGTCCCTATTTTAGCCCTTTTTGCCTAAAAGTGTACAGTGACTTTGCCGCCCGCATTCGCTCAATGACGAGCAAACCAAAATGGCGGCGAATGGCGTCATTCAGACGATGCCGCCCAAAAACAGTGACTTTGCCGCACGCATTCACTCAATGACGAGCAAACCAAAACAGCCGCGAATGGCGTCATTCAGAGAACGCCGCCTTATGAAAATCTACGAAAGCGTAAAGATCCATTCAGAAAGCTGCGTTCATCCGTTTTCTTTTCCGCGTGCAACACGCAATAAGGCAGTCCCGCTCAGCTCCCCCGCGTTCCAGCATTCGCGCTACTTTAGAGCGTCAAGACAGCGCACCACATTGACGCCGTTACCGGAGGGGCTAAATGACTCTTTTGCGGGAAGGAATGCTCGGAGGGCCTCATCTGCAATTTTTGCAGTGCCGCCGGCTTCATACCGCCAGCATATTACTGCGCGGCTGGTCGTAGCCGTCTAACGCCCCTCTACCGCACTTAGGCGAGCACTCGGGAAACACCGGCGCATATAGGATGTGGATGGGCGGGTGTACGTTGATGGCGGTATATACTGCGGCGACGATGACGAGTGGGGCTCCGCTGTTCTTTCGTTGCCACGACAACCCACTTCGACCAAGGTGCGTACTGTGCGAAAAGAGTGCGCCGACTACAACTGCACCGCAACAAGTGAAATAGAAGCACACGTCCTCAAGCGCAATGCTACGCCCCCACAGTGCACGAGTGCCCACCGAGTAATGCTCGATGCCAGACGTAATCCACGTTATGGCCTTGCGTCAGCGCGCAAGTTTATTGCTGCTGAGAAGATGGCTTGTGCCGCTACGTCTCCCCACGACTGCCTTTCTATCTCACAAATGAATGCGAAGGCCCGATTTCTCCATGGCCCTGAATGTCAGAATGCGTAGGCAACAAGACGTTCCAGCCTTATATGTGAGCTCTACATTTTTCGACGTCGGACGATTCCGCTCCCTCGCTTCCCGCGCCGCGGCGTCACTGTGGCTGTATTCCGACTAGCGGGCATGGCGATTGGAATCAGAAGAGTGCACTAAATAAACGCTACAGAACCGCCGTAG
The DNA here is from genome assembly GCA_013339765.2 of Haemaphysalis longicornis. Classification (NCBI taxonomy): domain Eukaryota; kingdom Metazoa; phylum Arthropoda; class Arachnida; order Ixodida; family Ixodidae; genus Haemaphysalis; species Haemaphysalis longicornis. The sequence continues at coordinate 47,706 of JABSTR010001896.1, read as the reverse complement.
GCAGGGTGCTTTCGCCAGCGTCCCTGGCGAATGACAGGAAACCACGAGAGGCAGCTGTTGACGCATCCAACTAAATATTGAATTAGGCACCTGCCAAGACCATGCCCTGCAGCGGTGGCAATTTCGTGTAGCGATTGGTAACGCAATGCGTTCTCCTTTCGTTTTGCTACCAAGTAAAGCGTTCCGCTCACACTGACCACCCACCAGAAATCGACCCGAAGGCACCCGTTCTTGGTTGGATATCACACTTACTTGGCGACTTTTGCGCGAAAAAAATCAGCCAGATTTCCCTCTTCGCTACCACTAAAAGGGCATTTTTCTTTTCTCATGTCCCAAAAAAGCCCGTTCTCTAGGTAGCACCAACAAAAATGAGGTTTGCCGCCAATTTCGGGCGAGTTTATCTCCGCGAACCTAAATATAGTGCTGCGAGAAATGAATCACGTAATTTAATTAGTTGGGAGCAGCGGATGCTGGAGCTGCGCGGAAAAAAAGCATCAGCGTTTAGTGCCGAAGGCATCCCGCGGCGCGGCTTGATTCATCGCTCGTTCATACGGCCCCGGCCAGAGCTCGTTTCACGGGGATCCACCCCTCGGACGGGGTTGACAACGTCGCTTGTCGCTGGTGCGAGCTGTCCCGATGAAGCGCCCCTCGCGAGGAAAGCGAGAGATGAAATGTTTCTCAACAATGAAGTCCATACCAATCGACTATAGCCATTATTTGTTCTCTTTCGTGCAGAAAAAGAACAACCAGTTAACGGGATGACTTAGTATCTGTAACCGCCAAGTTCTGAAGTCTGAAAGGTACGCCAACTCCGGTTTCATTTTTACTTTTTACCAACAGCGCGAAAGAAAGTTGGCCAATACTCAAAGTTCACACAAACGAAGATCCACTCCCTACGTAAGCTGTGTGAGCTTTAAGGTTTTTTTTTTTTTAAAATGCCACTTGGGTAGTTATTTTGGCCGAAATTGGCGTACAAACAACGCGGCGGACACAATTTTCTTGTTTCGATAAAACGAGAATCTTGGCAATACGTACTCTCAGACAGTAAACACCCTTAATCATGCCTGCCGACTTCGCATTCTTCTGTTGATAGCTATCAACCGCGACTGCCAGTTAAAACTACGCCATGTGCACGCTGACACTTCGATCACTCTCCGGCAACAGCATCTACCTTCTTCACATTATGGTTTCCCGCACGGCCGACGGATCCACCACCCTTCCCACTGTTTTCCGGCGTCGGACAAAAAGAAAATGTCCTCGAGCGGGCGACTTCAGGTTGTATAGCCATCATGTTCAAATAATTCCCGAATGCCAGCTCACTCTTCTCTACGCAGCGAATCAACAAAGGAGGACGACGAATCATCGGTTCCAGGCCGGTGCTTGATGTACAGCGTGCTCGAACCATTCCAAAATGCTCGATATTGCACGGGAATAAACTCCCAGAGCAACGCCACATTCAAGTCCCACGTCGAAGGAAGACGGCTGAGTGAGCTGTGCCCGGGTACCTTTTAATGTGCAAGGAGGGAAGCGTATGGCAGGAACAAAAACAGCAATACAATGCTACCATTCTATCCGTGTCACGTTTCGCGCGAAAAGGGCGTTGCGATATTGGCTGTCAAAGCTCCGCCGCTATTTCAGAAACCTTCGGGAACTAAAAATAGGAGGTTGTTTGTTCTCTTTATGTCGTTTATTTTTTGTGTTTGTGGCCCTCAAGTGACACGGACGTGAAGGCACGAGAGAAGTCACCAGTTTGGTAATAAGTACTTCGTCTGCGTGTCAAAGGTACTCAAACCACAAAAGAATGATTCTGGAGTAAACAGACACAAAGCAACACTTTACCACAGTTTTTCCGTGCGGACTGCAGATTGCCAAATACTATAAATAAATTCACCTTACTGAAGCGTGTTTCATTTATAACGCAGGGCGCACAGCCTGCAACCAATGCCGTTATTTTTGTTGAAAACTACAACGGCGCTGGTTACCTGCTCCAGAGCATTCCTGCAAGACCTCTTGATAATCAATCATATATCCTTCGAAAATAGCAGACGTTCCTTCGGTGGATGCCGCAAACTCCCTAAATGTAAAAAAAAATATGCCCATTTCTCATCTTCTCGCGGCAGCGCATGCGCAGTGGTACCGGCGACGGACACAGCGATGCACACACTGTGACAGCAGTTAACTGATAACAAGCACACCCTATGAATGCACTCCATGGGCCCTATTCTCGTCTGCACAAGTTGCCGGCAATTCAGGCAATTTGCCGGAAGTCTTCTCTGATTGGCTTTCAATTTTGGTCACGTGCTTCCGGTTGACAAAGCGGTTGTGTGTGCTGTCGTCATTTTGACGTTTCATGTCGTTCACGGACACCAGTTCTAAAGTTTGCCTTATTTCTCGTTACTAAAGGCGCATAATTCTTGGCCGGCAATGAAAAACCAGACTAAATACAGCGGACATGACAACGTAAGCCTGTCCTTGCTATTCAACAACAATACTGCTTGTAATACTCACCCCCTCTGTGATTGGCTGAGAAGGCGTGACGTAATTTAAACAGTTGGCGGGAACGATTACGTCATGCATTGGCAACTTCAGCTTGCGTAAAAGTGACGTAATGCTACGTAACAGCTTGAAAATGGCGGCTGTTTTTGTCACAAAATACAAGAAAAATAGGGCAAAAAATTGCCCCGGCTTACGGCGCCGCGAAATGTGCGGCAATTTGCAGCAGGCGCAGTTTCGCATGCGCGCTGTTTAAAGCATGTTTCCTACCGAAACAAATTATAGTTTCAACTGCCTACAAGTCAGCGATCATGGAGCATATAAATAACGTGCAGTATTTCGCTTTTATGTTTGGCAATAAAATAAAAATTATTTGTTTACCGTAACCGCAACATAAGAGGGCAGTACAAGCCTCTCCATGACGAAGAGAACCCAATGCATGACAATTGTCCATTCTCGTCCTAGTAAGCTGTTGGGTCACATGATCGAAATAAAGAAAAAAATAACAAAGAAAAGTGACTATTTGGTTCATTACAGCGCTGATTGAAGTCGAGCTTGACGAATGAGTGAATCATCGACATCGGTGCGATCCGCGGTTATCAGGCGTAGCGCTTCGCTGCTCTTATGTGTCATACAAGCGATAGTATCGCCCGTCTTTTTATCTGATCACGCCATAAACTTGTAACATAGCAGCAGACGATGGCGTGGCGGCGTTGGCGGCGGTGGCGGCAGGGAAGCTTGATAACGCAACAAAGCTTGCATTGAAGCAGAGAGCCCAGCTATGTCCCTGAAAGCGATTGAAAGAAATAAATAGATACGGTAAAAAAATTGCGTCATGTTCCTGAGCTCGATATCCACCTTTCGCTCGCTTTTGGATCAACGTTACTCGATCGCCTTGTGGTGTTGACGCCAAATTTAACCTCCAGAAATGTGTTTTTCTTGTCAGCCTCAGCTACCGTCTTAATTTTTATAGTACATACCAAGTGTTTTTATATCTTACTTCCACAATATTTGATACCTTGGCAGCGATCTTTATGAGTGACTCGTCAAATTACACTGCATGTCGTCATAACTATAGGTGTAGCACGTCACTTATTGCTTACGTCGTGCTTACGCAAAAAAACATGGGCGAGTTGCCGGCAATTTGTGCAGTCGCCCCATGTAATAATTTAATAACAGCCGTTCTTGCGAAAGCATTGGCTTCACGGAAAGCCAAACCCCAGTTCTAACCATTTTGCCTGAGATAGCGAGTAAGCAATTCAATAAGAGCGCGCGCCCGCACGCTAGCACGCGTACCTAAGCACGGCCGCACAGCCATATACACACATACACATTGCTACATTTCGTACAAAATAATGTCTGTTATGAAACATCTCATTCGTGATATTTGCACACTGTTACCAAATTCAAGAGAATGGTCCAAGCTAGCCAACAGCAGAGCGAAACCACGCTTCAGCGCACAACCATCAGGCTACACGCGAAGTCAGCATTCCCCCCGGGGCGCCACGAAAAAGCCCTCCTCCCTTATAGACACATTTCAATGCTTTCCGCTGCTTCTTCAGTAAACACATGCGTACGCCGCTTAAAATAGCAATGAGAAATATTGCGGGAAAACGATGCGGATAAAAACCGGGAAGCGGCTGGAAGGGCAAGTATATGCACCGCTAGCAAAAGAAATGCTTGCTCTTCACAGGAATGTCTCCGCAAGCGTCGGAGAGAGCCGCCTTCCGTGTGGAGTTCTCACCCCGACAGAGCCAAGTGGTTGGCAAGGAAGGCTGCGTGCCTCGAGAGCCTAATAACCCGACCCCTCGAACCCCAAGTGTGCCCCGGCCGGTCGATATCGGAGCGCCACCGAGATTCCGGGTGAGAGTCAGTGGGCATGCCGAGAGGTTCGAGCATCCTCAAGGGGAGGCAGACGCGACCGAGTCGTGGCGTCACGCTGCCGCCCAACTATCGCGCCTTCCTCAGCTACTTCCGTCCTCTACTCTCGATGGGACGGGTGGAGTTCTTCCGCTCCCTTGGCAACAGTCGGGACGTGCCGTAGGAAACGAAGCAGCGGCGTACGCGTAGGATTTCATTTTGGGGAAGATCCGAATCCCGAAAAAAAAAAGGGTGTCCGTAGCTCACGAAGGAAAAAATAACAGTAAAAAACAAAGAACAGAAAACGGGAAAAAAAGTATGAACAATAAATTATTTAAAAAAAATTAAAATCTCCGGTATGCCGTGGGTGTGCTACACTCTACACGACTTTGCAATTGTTGTGTTCATTTTGCTCTTGTGGCACCACAACATGCTTGCGGTAATCCAACTTCGCATAATTGTAAAGAATAATTCCCTTTCATTATTTACTACCAAATCAACCACTGCTGAGTGAAGCTGGTCCTCATCCAGAGCGAAATCTTTCCAGGAGACTAGCGGGCTCACTCCAATTTGTTTTCCGATGCTCAAGTTCCTCATCCGTAAAGCCCTCCTGGACTGGGCGTCTGCTTCTCGCGGAAACTGGTGAAAACGTATCCTTGCAATAAAAGATACTCAAAATATCTCCAGAGCAGCCTTTTTTTCATTCCGGAGCACTCGTGAGGCGGGGTTATAAGCTCGCATTTCTAAGGTTGCGATCGGAGACGGGGGTGGCAACAGCTGCACCAGCGGCAATGCACTCACAACAAAAATACCAATCGGACATGAATGTTCAGTTTCTCGCACTAGCCGACAGATGGGGAGGCCAAACTCGTGGACGTGAAGATGAATGGAGTGACATTTCTCGTTCGGAGAGAAGTCAAACCTGCTTCCTTTCCATAGGCAGCCTTTGTCTCACCCACTGTAGCGCGACTAAGCGCCGTGGTCGGGAAAGGTCGCGGCTTTCAGTGTCTTTTGTTACGTTAGCCACATCTCTCTAGTCGATACCTTCCTAAGAAAGCAACTGCCCCCAAAAGGCCGTAAACAGCTTTTCTCTAAATGCCATACCCATACCTTATATAGCGCTTAAAATTGCGGAATTGTCCATTAGGGTCAGAAGTTTTTCAACTTAAATATGCGAACGCTGGCGAAGTTGAGCAGAAGAGCCGTTCAGGAGAGTCAAGTGGCCCGGGAGGCATGGGGTAGTGTGACGACTTGCTCGCCATGCTAGCCAACAAAATTTTAATTACGCACTCAGGTAGGGCGAATTAAACTTGGCGCCCTTGGCAGTAGGTAGGCACTTAGTGTTTCTAGAATGAGTAAATTTCGCGAAATACAGAATCTGTAACAGGTAACACCGACAAAATTTTGTTAGGACTGTTGTAATTAGGCACCCCTGTGCCCATAGTGCTTCATACTAATGAATACTAGAGGGAAATGTTTCGCTGCAGCCGCGGGCCTCCGTGAGCGGCGCCATTGCCGCTAGCGACATTCCTCGCCTACTTGGCTTAGCTAGCCATACGGCTTCTTTTTTTTTTGTTGTTTCGAAGCCAAAATCAACAAAAGAAGGGTAACTTTTTTTTCTTGTTCATCGTACATGAAGCTTCTAAACAACTACTGACAAATAAATCTTTTTGGACCTTCGATTTTATAATAACAAAATAAACTTGATTAACATTCCACAGTAAAATTGTTGCTTTTTCGCAGCCAGAGGCAATTTTCAGCCTGTTCATGAACCATGCCAAGGACAAGTGGAACGTGCATGTCCGGTACATGACGGAACGCTCGCCGAATCGCGGCTGCCCGAGACAGTGCCGCCAGATTTCCCTCTACTATATATTAGTATGAAACTCTATGCCTGTTCCTAAAAGAAACGCCTCATATGTTGCCATGACGACAGCAACGAGTGCGATGCCGGAACCAGAAACTTGGACGCCGCCTACTTACTTTAGCGCCGCAGTCACGCCGACTGGACTTGGTTCGGGCTCACTGGACCCGTTGGGCTTGTTGTATTTCCACCAGTGCTCTACTCTTCCTGCCGAGGCAATGTACATTGGACTTGAGTACCAAGTTGCGGAAGGATTCAAAACAATCTACTTTACATGGGACGCCACCAATCCAGTGTGACATGGATAGGCCTCCTTCAGCAGCTAAGATACTGGTCAAGTAAACGACACATAAAGCGGATAGCGCTTAGGGTTGTGACGACAACACCAGCACACTTGCCAATTCATAGAATTTTAGAGCGACAGCTCTACTACTCCAGGTATAAATCCAGAAAACACTTCGTTTCGTAAATGTGTCCTTCAAGCTCACTCAAGAACAAACTTGGAAGCAGCCAGCGCCTGTAGCGGTTGCGGAGTGTAAAAGAACAGCGGCTCAAGGTCAGTCTTTTGTGCCGCCACCGCAAGAGGCGCCGTCGACTTCCAAGTCCAAAACGCGGTCGCCCCTAGATATATTCCCTATACATTTGGCTGATCTGCCGTCCGGGAAAGTTTCGCATTACAACCGTGTATCACCGCAGTGATGAAAGCGCGCCAAAAACAGCACACCGATCGACCGCGGAGCCCTCTCAGTGCACCACGCAGCGCACTCGCCGCATTCGCCATTCAGGCATTTTTAGTAATAAATTGCTGTTATCATAACTTTTTTACCGGAAAATACTTTATTCGCTTCACTCTTTCTTGCCTGGGATATTTTTTCTAGCAATTATCAGTGAAAAATTAGCGTCGCCTGCTTGCATGCCGCTTTTGGCTGTGGTCGTCTGCACTGTCAAAGCAAACTGCGAGACGGCGCTTATACGCTTCAATGCGAATGATGGGTAGTACTGGAACCGGATTGCACAAGATCAACACGTGGCTACGGCTGCGAAAATTGCGTTTTTTTATTAGAAAAACACTAATTGCGCGGTTCGTTGCTTAGAAACTACATAGTGCAAAGGAAGGTAGTCGCAAAAAACTGGCGCTGTTCGAAATAAAGCGGCGCGTTTAGACTGAAAAGCCGACGCGGATTCAAGGAGGTTCACGGAGTACGTTTACCATTCGCCGCCAACTACAGCGGGACGCGGACTTCTTTAAAAGCTATTTGTTAAAGTTCCGGCGTTTTGTAGTTTTTTTTAATACCTAGGAAACGTTTTGTGCTCCTAAAAAAGACACGGATTACCTTTGGTGAAGCTAATCTAGCCTGAATTAGCAACATTCATCAAGCTGCGTTCCTATCGGCCGCCGGTACGGCTGGTCACCGCCGTACCGGCGTACGTACGACGTTCGTACGAAAAGTGCGGCGCACAAAAAAAGCGGGCGTTCGTACGAAGAGCGTGGCTGTCCCAAGTTGGTCGCAGTCTTCGTCAGCTTCAGAAGTAGATTGCTCGGCCAATTGAGCGGCGCCGTAACTTTTACAGGCAACTTCGCCGCATACAGCGCCGTCGTTCGTGTTTTCGTGCTGGCTGTGCCGGCAAAGAAATGATAACCCACCCAATCCGCAACCTTCGTTACAGAACATTTTCACCCAGCCCGGCCTCAGCGCGCGTGCGATATTCAGTTCACGGAGAAACGTATTTTTGAACGCTTCTTCCCGACACCCAGCATATAGGCAAAGGCGCTCATGCAGTGCTACGACGAAAACAAAATTGGCTGCACGATCTAATCCATATTACTATATGGTGTAAACAGTACTGCTTACACATACAAATTCCTGAATAAATTTATTCAGACCAAAAAAGGATGTGAACAATCATAATGTCAGGAAAAGTTATCTAAACAACAATTAGAAAATTAGAAAACAAGTAGAAAACAACAATTAGAATTAAATAGAAAAATTTGTCAGTCATGACCAGTATACTGAGAGGGCGCTGCAGTCGACCGGTGTGCTGTCTGTCCGAGACTTCCATCCCCAAAAAGGACTCCGCTGAAGGCGTTGGACGGCGGTGCAACTGTACATGCGGTAATAGCTGCTACAAAAAATGAAATACCTACAAACTAATGGCCTGGTCGTTTCCTAAAGCACGCAAAACAGAGCTATCACTCGACCATCTGTAAAACCCCGTCAAACCACAGCAGTTTTCTTCTACGATGCCCGAAAAGGGCAGCGTGTTCGTGTCACCACGTCTTTCTCAACAGTAAAAAAATTCAAAATACTGGCTATGCTATTTCCGATTATTGGCGCAGCATTGCAGTGCATACTGCGATTGCAAACTTTCACGATTGAAACAAACAAAGACACAGCAGATAGGCTGGCAAGAAAACAGCAGAACCGCCGCTAATGTATTGCCCACCGTTCTGGTGCCCAATCACGGACTTTCTCCGGCCCCTACGGGCATTAGGATGGACCCGTCGGCTCCGATCTTATTGCAACTGTCATTTACCAGAACGCCCAAGCCTTCCATTGTTATTAGAGCCGACGATTGTGACGCGAACGCGGATTGCGAGAGAATGATATAACAAACGACGCAGCAGAAAATGTTCAGGCGGGAGCGGTATACGACGTGAACGACTTGGGTCCGACAGTTGGTCCTTCCATCCCCGAGGCGTGTGTACACGTTTTTATGGATGCCGTCTTGGCGTTATTTGCTTCCGTCCACCGAAGCTGCTCATCTCGGGCTTCCATACGGTTTACTGCCTCGTAGGAGATGCGTCAGACAAATGCCCCCCCTCTCCTGCCATTTCACCGCAGCGATATAACAGATTCAGCGCAAAGATCTCCGTCATAGAAAGCTAGACAAATGCTCTGGACAAACACGCCAGCCGGACGCTTGGTGCGTCATTTATAACTACGCCGCCCGAAAGTTTGCTGCGATGTAGCGGCTCTGTTCCTCGTGCCGAATAGCGTATACGGCCAGACTGACTAAGACATGGCCATCGGTCTTCTGTGGCTCCTTTTGTTCCACATTAGCCAATCTTATCTCTGCGATAAATAATCACGTCAAAACATTTCTTAAATTGCTCTTTGAATCCTCTTTCCACCTTGATTATTTTTCTTTGTCCATAACAAAATACGATTTGCTTTGAAAATCATGACCAAGCGCCGTAGAACCACGCAGTTGGTTTCCACCTCATGGCTATTCGCATGAGAACGAACGGTCCATTGTAACCCGGAGTCGTTATGCAAGCGTTTGGCTTTGGATTGCCCTGCTTCAATAGGAGACATTAGTGAGCGCCGCTATGAATGGTCACAATGGTTGGGGCGAAGTCATGCTGAACGCAATTAGGTGAAATACGCGTGTTTGGGCGAGAGCAGATGACTAAATGATGGCGCCCGAAGAATGTAGTCTCAACTTAACGTCCAAGGTCGTGACAGCCACGAACTCTCTAATGGAGTCAACGACAACGTTTCCGACGACAACCTCAACGAAAACGTTTTCAATTCCCAAGTTTTGCCGTACATCCAAATATACATCAGCTGGTTGATTAAAATATCGCTATAGAGCGTCGCTGTAACGTTTCACGCAAGGCTGGAAAGCAAGCTCCCAAGTCGCCTTTCAGTTGAAATGACAACCGCCGATTCGCGAAACGACTGCAAACAAACGTAACGCAACCACAATCCGGCAACCTCACGATTGTTCGACGTGATGAGAATCGACCTCAACATCAGACCGTGAGGTGAGGTTGAGGTGAAGCCAGAAGTGGCGATTTGCCCAGTGAAAGAGGTTAGATTTATTAGAACGAAGCTTCTACTACGACATGTCTCGCATGCTATTTCATCACGTCGCAATGACCTTGAGCCGCCGAAGTGTGGGACGTCGCTAGTGTGAGGGTTTCGCTGCGTAGAGGCGTGGCAGCTGCGCTCACTCGGAGTCCTCGCCGCTGGCGTACCACGTGACTGACGGCTGCTTCGCCTGCGCTTGCTCGCCGAGTCTCGCTATGGATGGCGCGCAGTCTGGGCCGCCTATGAGTGCGCTTCAGCGCAAGTGACAAGCTGAATCCGATCAATCATAAGCCTAAATTTGATTTAGTGAAACCTCGTGTGCATAGTACTTGCAAAACCAAGCGAAACAGATTTTAACTCGTGATAACTAGGTTTACAAATGATAAATCTGACATATTTTGACGCTCAGAATCATATGGTGAGTTTTGCGCGGAGTGCCGAGTTAAGGCCAAGCCTACAGTAAGTCAGAGATTACTCCTCTTAACAGCGACTCCCCGCCCCCTTCCTTTTCGCTTCACCTGAAAACAGTACGGACTGCAGCGAACGAAAGTGAGATGGCTAAGAAGTGTCTCTGCCCTACCGACGCCCTCCGGCCCAGACTGCGAACCACGTTGCCCCCTAATATCTGTCCCGCCTAGGCTGGATCATCGACCGGGGCTGTAGAAACGTCTCACCACCGAACGGCCGGGAGAGGGTACATTCGCGTGACGCCATACAGCGGGACTTCCCCTTTGCGTCCACGCACAGTACCGATCGACATGACGGCGCCACGAATGACTCGGAGCCCTTCCGCTGAGGAGCCCCGCTGTCAGATGAGTGAGCAAGGCTCTCCTTTCCCGCTTCGGGAGCCTATTACACGCCTGAGCACGCACAAGGCAGAGCCCCGAGTCCCGACAGTTGGACGCGTACAGCGCTGGTTGATTGCGTCGGTGATGGAACGAACGGATGGCAGCCAGTTTAGCGACTGAATTCAACGCTTCGGCGAGGGAAGGTGTTACGGGAAAAGGATTTAACGACGAGCTCGGACGGCTTCAAATGGCAAGTGACGCCTGGTACGGAGAAATAAAAATTGCGCTATTTCACACGGTAAACTTGAGATTCGCGCGAGAGGGGTCGTGCAGCCTTTTGGTCATTCTCGGTTGAGCGACCTTGTAGTTGAGGTAGTAAGGGGAACCCCTTAAACTTATTTAGTTGGCGTAAAGTTCAAAGGTTTTATCCATACCACGACGTCCATGGAACGCGGTTGCAGAATAATTTAAAAAAATAATTAGCAAAAAGATAACACGATTTCGCGAAAACAGGCAACATCTCCAAGCATTACTTGTGAACCCTTAAAAATTATTCATTTTGCAATTTTAACGAACGTTCCCCCAGTGTCGACATAGTCAAAATAAATAGTTTGTTTCTTGTCAGGATCTCTGAGTCCTCGTTTGTTGCCCTTGGCGCTCGTCGATGCTTCTTAGTAACATTCACACAGCACACTAAGTAGTTATGAAAGTATCAGGCGCTACGTTTAAACTTGAGGATGGACTCCAAAGCGACGCGATGGAAACGGACCTGCTGCCCAAATCAAAACTCCAGAAAGTTACGCCTTCCAACATATCAATCAATCAATCAATCAATCAATCAATCAATCAATCAATCAATCAATCAATCAATCAATCAATCAATCAATCAATCAATCAATCAATCAATCAATCAATCAATGTTATTTGTTTCTAAAATTCGACAATGGAGGTAATATAGAGAAGGAAGCCCTAAGGTCCGGGACTTGTATTTATGCACAACACGGCAAGAAGGACTAAGCAAATGCGGCACGCTCCATACACGAACCTGTCAAGCGCTCGATCTTGGAAAGAAGGAAGGGTGAGAAATTCCCTTTTCGCCTCGCAGCCTGAGAACAAAGAACGTCGAGCCAGCGCGCTTTGAATGAGCGGCGCAGATTGGACTGCCCTTCACCCTATACACTGAATTCCTCCACTGATTAATAAGGCTGTTCCACGCGCGCAAATATATCGGCCAGATGAAACTCCTGCCCAGACTTCCTTCCACGTTCAAGCTGAGGTGGTTCCACTCACTACAGACTCCACTCCCTTTTTTTCCTAGTCGCTGAAAAGTTAAGAATTAAACATACAGAATTTGCGACGAGCCACAAACCCTGCCTCTCTGCTGACACCTAGCAGCGACAATGACAAGCCACCTAAATAAATAACAAGAGTGACGCTACAAACTGGTATCCAGGCACAAAGCCCCGGAATGGGTGCATCGAGGGCTGGCAGCGGGCGGCGGCCGCTGCGGAGGCATTGTCCTCTGGCGTCGCGCGACGCGCAAAGCAGATGATTGACCCTCGTTCCGGGTACACTTCTGACGACGTGACGGCGACGCTGCGAGGGGGACGGGAGAGAGAGAGAGAGAGCGAGAGAAAGCCAGGCAGCTCTTCGCGCGGGTGGCTTCACGTCTCGTTGTACACTATTAAACTCGCCAGACACTACAGCGCTTGGGCGGTGACGGCGGCAGCGCCGGCAGGGAAGCCACCCAACGACCCCGTCCACTAACCCCTGGCACGTGCGCACTCTTCGTTGGAAGAGGAGAGGCGGCGACACGCAGGAGACATAGCGTTGATTAGGAAACGAGTGTGAACAGCGAGGCAGGTCTCTGGGGATAGCGAGTGGAGGGGACCTGGGCGCTACGGCGGCGAATAGCCGTAATTCGTGTCGGAGTGAAGTTTGACACGAAAGTAAAGTTGGCGCTGGGGGCGTCAACGCTCCGAGGAGGGAACGGTTGACGCCTGTACTGTCAACACGGCTTCGACATGCTGAAAACGAGGCGTCGTATTCTTTGCGTTCATCGAATGCATTGGCAGACAGGACGATTAATACCCAAGCGCGGAACCACAGCGCTGAACAGCATATGAAATGGAGTCGTATACCAGTCGTACCTAGAACGCAAAGCCGATCCACCGAAGTCGGCTGCGAACCCCTAGAATATACAAGAAGGCCTGAAAGAATGCACCCATGCACTCGGTACAGATTAAGGTTAGCCAGCGAAGCTGTGTCGTTTGACCGGTATTTTGCTACGTGGCCTACCCACTTCGAAGCAACGTGCGGTCGTTGTTTGCCGGGTGAGTTTTCTGCGTACACAGGACCTCCGATTTTTCCTTTCGCCCATCCATATAAATCTTCGCTTTAATAGCCGTCCGAATCAATATTGTGTCTACAGCGATTGCAAGCCGGATGATGCTGAAGCGAGAGCCACTAGCTCCGCGCACCAGCCGCGTACCCGTGAAACCAGTAGGTGGGCTCTGCCTCAACGTGACCCTTCATGCGGCGAAGCCGAAAGTGTCGCTCCGTTGTAGTAATGCGGGCTGAGGACGTGAAAACTCCTTCACTCTCTTTTCTTCTCTCAACGCGATGCAAAAACGGGTCCCAACGGAAGGGGCTCCATTCTCGCAAATACTGGTTACACGGGCAGAGAGGCCGGATACGTTCCTGGAGCCACTTTTTTACGGAAAGCCTTCCGTACTGACAACAAAAGTGAGCTGAATCGCAATCACAGCTCCCATTCCGCTTGCTCTGTATACATGAAAAGCGGGAAGAGACGCTACTCTTCTCTGATCCAACCAACCTGCCCTATCGCCTCCAGAAAACGCACAGCCCTACTGCCCTGTACGATACGTTCGTCCACGCTCTCTTCTCTTAGCTGCACGCAGACCCCAATAAAAACGCAATCAACGCTTCTCAATAAACGTTTCTCCGCATTACCCTAACGTACACTGTGCACTCCAGGCCAATACGCGGTTTCCAAAGTTTCGTGGAGAGTGGCCGCCAACGACCACTAAGCGAAAATGCGCTCGCAGAATTTCCCCGCCGCTTATTTTTGGCGCCACCGCTTTCACGGATCGGTATAAGCTGTATACGGTCGACGAATCTCGGCCGCAAGGAGCAATCTCGCCCCGACTGCGGCAAGGTCCGGCGAGGCCCGATCTCATCAGCCATTGCGCAGCCGATTACCCTCTCCGGGCCAATTCACTCACTAGGACCGCCATCTTCTCCTCTTGGGCGGTGAGGGTACACAGCCCTTCGTACCGGAAAGAAAGGCACTGCACACACGTACGTGGACCGTATACGGGGGCTAGCCGAGGGTACTTATCTAATCTCCGCAGCGGGTCTCCACTGTCCTTTCTCGATCTGTTTGCGTTAGATACTTTGTGCAGGCCCCGCAGGAACCGCGTTTCCAACGCAGGAGGCGAGTCCCGCTGCGTCTTCCCCTCCCGTGATGGGGTCCGCCGACGCACGCCACGGCGCGTACCGGACGGGCCCTGGGTGCGGGCCCCTCACGCGATGGTGCCCCGCATCCAGACGGCGCGGAGATTAAACGAAGCCGGTTCGCGCACCGCCCTCTCTATTAGCGCTCGTGGGCACCGGAAAGATAGGACTAAAACGCGGAGGAAAAACACGCAGGAACGGAGGGAAGGGAAAAAAGAAAACAAACAAACAAGACCGCGCTGTATAACGTACGTGATGGAAAAAAGCAGAGTGTTTTTCTTTCAGGGGGGAAGCGGCAGCGAAGCAAATGACGTGCAGAAAAAACCGAGGCGCACGCGACCCGAGAGGAAACGGGCGCCATATATGGTGGAGACCTAAGACGAAGCACAGGAAGGTGGTGAACTGTACTTCGTCCTTCTCTTGTTTCCCTTTTCCGTCCTAGCAGTTCCTCCTACTAATGGTGCAAAAGCAAGATACTGATGACGAAGCTTGCGGCGAGGTAGGGTTAACATTTCGGGCTTTTTTGCTACATACCAGAATGTTTGAAACGAACCCTTGTTTTATTCGCGGCAGTGTACGATTCGGCGAGTTGCTAAGGCCGCAAAACGAGAAGGGTGCAGGATCAGCGTACGAAACAGAACTCGTGAGAGCCAGGGAAAGCGGGGGAAAGGTCACACGAAAACTCGCTCAAGCACACCACGCATCCGACCTCGATCGCACGCACAGATACGCGGACACCCGGAACGAAACCCATGCGCAAAGCAAAAGGAAGCACAGAAAGTACCGGCCTCAAGTAATGCTAGAATATTTGTTAACGTGACTTCCTAAAGAGAGTTGAGAGAAGTGCGAAAGCACCAGCCGCGGTGGCTCAGTGGCTAAGGCGTTGTGCTGCTGAGCACGAGGTGGCGGGTTCGATTCCCGGCCGCGGCGGCCGCTTTTCTGATGGAGACGAAGAGCCAAAACACCCGTGCGCACGAGATTTCGGCGCACGTCAAAGATCCCCAGGTGGTCAAAATTAATCCGGAGCCCTCCACTACGGCGCGCCTCATCGCCTGCGTTGCGTCGGCGCGTTAAACCCTTCAATCAATCAAGAAGTGCGAAAGCGTTGTAACATCAAAACTGCGCCGAAAGTGCGTCAAAACCTTAGCTAAAAGTGCCTTCGCTTAAAGTGCGTCCAATCGATCGTTAAACCTTCAAAGACCCAAATCGCAAACGAAGAACCCACCCATGCGACAATTTTTCGCGCTCTAAGTAAACCCATCTGCGAACAATCTAAATGTGTACCGATACGTGGTTTACGAGGTAAAGGTGTACTATTGTACTACTTGCTCATGATCGATGCGTGCACTGTCTTATCTAGAACCGTTCCTTTTTCGCTATTTTCAAGGCATCGTTTTGACACTACGGCAGCCCGGTGTCACGCATGCGCCGTGCGTCCAGAGATCTTATCAGAGCTTTCCGGTCTACCAACCTGTCTATGGGGAAACGCACTAGTTTTTGGCAGGACGTCGTCGGTCCCCACTAAATAAGCATCCGCTTAAAAATTAAAATCATGGAGAACCCCGCAAAAAAAGACACCGAAACGGGGTAGACCCTCGCCGGCTAAAGCTTGCAATTGGTAACATCTTAGCCTAGCAGTTTGGCACGCAGAGACACCGAAACGTCGTTCACTAGCACAGGCTCTTGATTCATATCTTAAAGATTCCAGGGGGGCGCTCCGTATCTGTCCGTGTCGATAGCGGCCCCTCCCTCGTGCTCCCAACATCGGCCACACCGTATCTTCTGCACCGTGACAAGGAGTACAGTGTTTCGAATGCTTAAGTTCAAGCACCACTATATAAGTACCCGGAGAAGGTGCCTTGGAGTGAACGTCGAGTCTCGTAATTTCGACCCCAACTGAACCCCTAAAAATTTGCCCGAATTCGAATTATCGTCACGAAAATGCGTAACACGATATGCAAAAGTCAAACGATGAAACAGAGTTGGCGGGGGTCCAGTGCTTGTTATACGCAAACGCGTGAAAGGAAGTTCGGCCGGCATATAACTGTCCACAGTGTATAACTAACAACCTAATTTAACCCCGGCCAGGCCAATCACACAGATGGTGTCTCTATTTTGAACTTCAATGAAACTAATTAATTTGAAGTTATTATATTGTAAGCGTCAGGCCCGACAGCAAGGGAGATTTTGAAGCGGATAAAAGATTGCAAGGAATATTAAAATAAGAAAACAAGCAAACGGGGGAAAATTAGCCTAAATTGGAAGGGATAAACAGATACGACCCATTGGAAAAGAAAAAAAAAGGAGGAGTGTAAACGAAGTTGCAAAAGAAAAAAATTCCGTTTCCTAAACTTACGTGTTTGTGCGAGACTCGCTGCCCCCCACGGCCCGCACAAAGAGTCCTGCGAACGCCCATGCCCGAAGGCAATTTCACTGCACGCAAAATTCCCAGCTGGCGCTACTAACCCTCTGTTATGACGCGCCTCTATAATCCGGCCATTTTTTTCTATCTGCTCTCCAGGCACAGAAGAGGCAAATTGGATGGATTTTCTTCGCGCCTTGTTTTGTCCTTGAGAGACCGACCAGCTCGGAGCCTGTTATTAAGTTATCCAATATGGCGTTAGAATTAAAAAAAAATGAGGACGGGAAAACTACACTCGGGCCACAACGGCGTCAGAATAGAGCTTTACCCAGCATTTCTGTTGAAAAAAAAAAAAAAAAGATCTTCCGAATTAGTTTCGGTTCAGTTGTAAGGGCGTTCCCTTTCTTTTACAAAATCCCGGCGTTGTGGCCCTTGTGTTTTTTTTTTTTTTTAACCTAATAACCGCTTGGATCTCGGAGACGCACCCCATCCTTTCGCATCCAACCCCGGCCAGGTGCTGCAAATGGTCGGTCGGCTCGCGAGAACACTGCGCAGACAGGGGGAGAGAGCTGTAAGAAAATAATGAAGGAGACGAGGGAAAGAACGAGAGGGAAAACGAGTTGTGCTGGGAAACGAGCTCCATCGATCGGGCGCAACCGCGGCCCTTTCACCCTCTCCACCCCCTCCCAGGGCGCAGACTCCCGGCAGGTAAACAAACAGAAGCCATCTCTCGCGAACCACCTTTCCTTTCTTTCAACCCCAGCCACGGCGGCGGGGCGGCGCGGGACCATCGACCTGGCTCGGTCGGGGCGTTTACGGCGGCGCCATAAAGTTGAACCGCGGCTGGTGGTGGTGGGGCGCGACTTAAGCCCCTGCGGATGGCCGCCGCGCGTTCCAAATTGAAAGCACCACGGCGAGCGCGTAACAATGGAATGGGGGCGGACTGCTGCCCCACCCCGAACAACCTCGTCGTTTTAAAATTCCCGCGCTACGAGGAAGGAGAAAGAAAATCACTTCCCCTCTCGCGGGCGCTCTCAGTTGGGGGAGCGTGGGAGTTGGCGCTAGAGTAATTTGACATCGCTATCCTTTTTTGCGCTGTCCTTCTTTTCCGGCACGCTGAACTACGAAAAACAAACGGGGTGAAAGCTTTGAAATAAGCATTCCCGCAAAGTTCCTTTCGCGAAGACACTGCAGGCGAGGGTGTAAGACAGGATCCTATAGTCTAAACCCAAGGTCCTTTGTCTTACTTTACCCCGTTCAATTTGCCAGGCTTTTCCCAATCCGGCGATTCCGAGGCGCTGGAACAATGGGAATTTTGTTTTGAGTGGGAAAAAAAAAAAAAAAGCCGGTGGTGAAAAGAGGAAAGGACGGCGTGTGGTTGAGTACCTTCTGCATATGCACGAACTAAACAGCAATTCACGCGCAACCAGCGTGAAGCCATAAGACATCAATCACACAATATACTTCTCGGTTTTTGAGCGTCTACTTCCTTGAAGAAAAATACAGAAACGGCGTGACAGCCCAGCTATTTTTCTACTCCTCTCCACTTCGTTCAGCCGACATTTACTAAAAAAAAGGAAAGAAACATGGATGACGCATAAGCTTCGCCTTCAAAAGTGGAACGCGTTATCCGAGCAGGAGCAGGCCTAGGAGAAATTTCTTTACACGGCTAACATTTACTATGAGAGTATGACTCGAAGCATCTTCGCAAACGCAGCGCTCAGCGCCTGAACGCTGCAGATACGGCATTACAAGAAGAGCTGGCGACTTATTACACGCCATAGGGCATATACTCTGACTCATCGGGGGTTTTTACGTTGCAACCCGCTACGACGGGGCCTTTCATGTTATTCCTGATCGCTTTAAACCCAGACAAAATGCATTCCCAGGACGATTATCTTGATTTTTCGAATGACGAGAAAATCGCGAGCTCCGCAAGCACAAAAGCTGACACCGTCCTTCTCCAAAATCAAAGCCCAATACTATCAGCATTTGCTCCGCATTAATATTTCTCTGTGCTCCCACTTCAAAGCGACTCTAACCTAGGATTAAAGCGAATATTCCGCTGTTTCAACGCATGCGGGCCCAGTGGACGCGATGCCCATCAAAGTCAGACCGCCGCCCGCCGTTTCGAAGTGAACGCGGTGGGAGAGGGTAGCATAATAACGTGGAACAGGATTACAAGTCGGCGCTGCGCTCGCAGGAAACGGATAT
Organism: Haemaphysalis longicornis; assembly: GCA_013339765.2. Classification (NCBI taxonomy): domain Eukaryota; kingdom Metazoa; phylum Arthropoda; class Arachnida; order Ixodida; family Ixodidae; genus Haemaphysalis; species Haemaphysalis longicornis. The sequence goes on along the minus strand of JABSTR010001896.1, from coordinate 28,833 downwards.
GAGAAGGCGCTCAAGCCCCACTTTCATTCCGCTTGGGGAGCGCAGGAAGCCCCGGCAACCCTTTGGATGACGCCCCGCAGGGCACAGCCACTTAGTGTGCCGCCGCTGCAAGTTGCCCGTTCCACGGTTCGTCTGGGCCCGACCGGCGTCGTTTAGGGCTTTTCTTTCGCTAGAGGTCCCCAAATGAACTCGCGGGAGGGTCGCGTATGCACGCGGACGTACGGACGCCGCGGTCGTCTGCAACAACAAAAGAGCCACAAAACGCGTAAAAGTGAGCCCTGCAGGCAGTTTGATGCTTAATTGTCTCTTCCTCTTTGTGTTCCGCCCTTTCCAGAGCCGACTGACTTCCCGACGGAGGTGGTCTACGTGCACCCCGTAACCAACACTCAGAAAAAAAAAAAAATCTGCGAATCACAACCCGACAATTGCAAAAGGCACGTTCGTACATCCAATCTGAATGCATTTATTTTTTTTTTCAGCATAGTGCACTGCTCAGTGCACATTTTTGTAAAAATTACTACTGCACTACGACATTATATACACCTGCAATGCGTGCACAACCTATTCCCATATAGCAGCCCTTACCCCCCATTCCTCCCTGTACTGTAGGAGATACTATTAACCGGCTGTCGACTGCAGGGCCAGATTCTCCTTGTGGCCCGAACGAAGACGCCTAGGGCAACGCATGGATTCCCGGACATGGTTCCTTTCCCACTTTCGAGCGCATTAAAATGTTTCCTCCGTTTCAGGAGCGACCGTTCGGCGCTAGAGTTAAGCGATAAACCGCGTGTATTGACCTACCGACCATATTGGCCTGCCGACCGGCAGACCGATTTCCTGGCGGCTGTGGTTTGTTTAGTTGGGCGACTGATACAGATGACAACTAATTCCAATGCAATAATCATCTGCATAACGATTTACCAGCACAGTTTCCCAAAAGCCACCAGTAGTTGCTGTAACGGCTTCCGCCACGACGTTCTCGCTTATCCTCCTGCCGTCTCGGTTCGGCGCACACGCCCCTAAAATGGAAAACCGTATACGCGCAAGCCACTCGTCGTCCCAGCAACACGGGCGGCCACCGATGGGCTCACCCGCCACTCACGCCGCCTTTCGTTCCCGCAATTGGAAGCAACAATAAGCAACGCGCGGGAGGCGCACTGCTGAAGGCTGCCGTCGGAATGCGGAACGCCGGCCTTCGATTGAATCGCCATTGGATAGCACCGATCATGCCCTTCAGAGCACGACCCCGGGTAAACCGTGGTTCCGTTCGGTATGGTTAATGCCCGCGAGAAGTGATGACACTCTTCACGCAAGCGCGGCCTGTTATAGATCGGTATACGCACGCGTCTTGCTTTAGTCGGTTTTGTCCGGAGCAGCACATAGCCCTTGACGTTCGGTGATTGATTTCTGCTAAGCCATCGCTTGAAGTGTGCACTAGACTTTCCTTTTAACAGCGCAGTTGATTAACCCGGCTGTAAGTTGTCCAACGCGAACAGAAAACCTCCAATTTGAAAGAAAAAAAGAAAGCTTCCCGTGGCCGGAGTCGACGCTGGGTACCTCGCGTTCTGAAACCGAAGTCTACCCGATTGACCTCCTCGTCGAGAGGGCAGCCGCGGTATAGCGACGGCAAATGGATTGCCGTCAATAGGGAACCAGTTCCACGTGATCTTCTGATAAACGCACTTAATAAACGTTGTTCTCTCTATATACATCATCGCACTGCCAGCGCACAGCATTATTTGCTTTGGGTTATTCGTAGCATTCGCTCTGGACTTCCCGTGGGCGCTCGCTCGCTCGCATAGGCCTCACTGCGCAACTGTGCCGTTCTGAGCCGCACTCAACAGCAGAGATGTTTAAGCTTCAGTTTGGTCGGGTGGCGTGGCGTCCTCCAGGCTTTCGAGCACGTGAGGTGGTACGTCCGCGCCTGAAATGGGGACCACAGGACAGCTCTCGCTATAGACACGCAAAGTTCGCGAAGTGCGCGAAGCAGGTTGCTGGGGGTTCTAGCGCGTGTTAACACGGTCCACTTTGGGAGAGAGGGGAAAGAATGCGGGCAAAACTATTCGGGCCTGCCAGTCATGGAGACCTTTCAGCGGCAAGTTCTGAAACTCATACGACGTGCAACAGCCGGGTCTCCAACGAAGGGAGAGGCCAGCTCTTCTGTTTCTCCGGCCTCGCACCATGCACCAGTGCGAGCTGCGTCAAATTTTTATTCTTTTCCTCCCATTGTGTGTTTATATAATACCCCATGCATCTCTCCTTCGCCTCTCCTCTCTATCTGCCTTTCGTCCCCTTCCCCCACGCCTCACACCAGCAGGCGTTCCGGTGTACTGTCCACCCCTAGGTGTGACAAATGACGCCCGCTGGTTGACTTTCCTTTAAATTATCATGACAATAAATTCGTTCATTCAACATCCCGTTCGGTCCGTCTGCAGTATGCAGGCTAAAAAATAAACATGCAGGTTCTGAGCGTGCGCGTGATTGGAGCCATCGTCCAGCTGCAAAAGCGCAAAGGAGAAGAGGCCACGACCACTCAGAAGAAAAAAAATGGTAAAAAGAGAATGCTGAAAAATTGCCGTCCGATTCACTTTTTTAGTGAAAAATCTTTTTCTCATTGCTTTGTGTTAACAATTCTCTATGCCCGCCGTGGTGGCTGTGTGGCTAAGGCGTTGTGCTGCTGAACACGAGGTCGCGGGTTCAATTCCCGGCCGCGGCGGCCGCTTTTCTGATGGAGGCTAAAAGCAAAAACACCCCTGGGTACGAGATTTCGGCGCACGTTAAAGATTCCCGGGGGGTCAAAATTAACCCGGAGCCCTCGACTACGGCGCGCCTCATCGCCTGCGTTGCGTCGGCGCATTAAACCGCTGCAATTAATCAATTAAAAATCATCTATTCGATTCACCTCCTCTTCTCTTCGTCTTCCGTCTCTTTATATCCTTCTCTGTCTTCTTTATCTTTCTCCTACGGTTCACGTACGTGTTGAGCTGCAACGTGATTGGCCAGGCGAACATCTCGTAACGCTTTTTGGGGGGGGGGGGGGGGGGGGGGGGTACAGTATATACGCTTGACGTTAAAAGCTCAGGGCTAATAACTCTTCCGAACAAATTGGTAAGAACCCACAATGTGGTGACAAGTGTATTGATAACCGCACTATCTACCTCTCCCTTTTGCCACTTGCCATCTCTATTTCGCTCCCTCCTTCATGGCCGCGTCCCCTTAGTGAGGCGTACAGACTCCTATATTAGAGTGATCTCGACCCGGTTACGACTCCTTGTCCTTCAAACTAGTGGGGTCGTTGCTCCACCTAGGAGGAGGTCGTCATGACGGGAACGACAATCTGTATTCGAGTGCAGATAAAGTAGAGAGTGGGCAGCAGTACTTTCCTATATACACGAAGCTGTTAGGAAAAGTCAGCGATAAGGAACGCTGTTCCTGTCATGGCGCGAGGCTAGGGGCGCTTTGCACCACAACCTAACCTCCTAAGTGGAAGCTTCGTTGGTCTGACCGTCGGCTCCCGAAGGCTCTTCATGCACGCGCGGCGGTTATGGACCTCCTGCACTCCCATCCGGGTCACATTTGGGTGTACGGGGGAGGGTGTGGTGCAGAGGGCAAATGGCGCTACAAATTGGCGCGCGCTAAGTGCCGTCTGCAGCCCGCAGACTGCCCCCTCCCGGTATTGGCGTATCGTGAGGAGAAGAAGCGCAAAAGCATTTCGTTGCTGGTGGCTTCCGGGCCGCGCTCGATGTCTCGGCACATGCCATCACGATGGCGGGAGTGGAAGACTGCATATCCGTTTATAACAATGCTGCAGACGTCAAGGCACATCACGCAAATAGGTTGCTGTTGCTGCCTAAAAACGGTTATTACACCGTAAAAGATGCCTCGAGGTCTCTTCGTCATAGCACAGATGGCTACGAAAAAAAAAAAATACTGGGCCATCTTCACTAACATGAAACCTGGGGAGGGGCGAAGCATGCAGTGTATAAGTGTATTCTTGGCGCCTTGGCGTTTTTACCAACGGAGATGAAACCGTTGGGGGGCAGAGGTATACAGCTTTGCTGTAGAAGTCATCTTGTCTTTGAAGCACGAAGCGCTCCAGCGCGAGGCCTAAACGAGTTTCCCGGTGTTTCAGTACCTTGACTACATGAGATGACGGTTACGATGACGACGACATGAGACACCGACAGCCCGAGCCCCTAAATTGTATGGTTTACCAATGGTCACGCGTGGAGGATCATAAGCTATCGAAATTGGGGGTGAAATATGAAACAAAAGAAACTGCCGTGAACTAAACAAGCAAGCCAACGTTTGTGAAAGTCACGACGGGCGAAAACAAAGGTCATAGGGAGAGTAGACAAAGCCACAGGCGCAGTGTAAGAGTGTGTGCGATATAACAAAGATTGCCACGGAACAAGAAAACCAATTCTGTACGTAAGTATTACCGGAAACAACAGTTAAAATAACAGATCCCCAGCCTTTCAGTTTTTCAGCAAAAGTGGTCATTAGCCCCCTGAGTGTTATCACCACAATGCATACGCATGCTGTATCGGTACCGATGCATCCAGGGCAACCGAGCTTGCGTCAGTAATGCGAATGCCATCTGGTACCACCAGGCGGCACACCTGGAACGTACAGCGGTATCATTCGTCTTGCAGGGGTGAACAAATTAACCGCAGGTTGCCAGTGGATGCGCTAGCTGGGGCGAAATTTTCCTGCGGAAGCTACAGGTTGGGGTGCCGTCATCCCCAGGTGTGACTCACGCTTGGCCTTTCTGATATCACGCATGCTCCCATTCGTTGACTCACGGGTGTTTTTTTGTACACTTCCTGCTGCAGAAGGTGATATGAACCATTCATTATGGACCTGCCCGGCATTTCGCACAGCCCACGAACAACACCTCCGGGGGCCAGGATTCCATCCTGGAACTGGTTTATATGGTGACATCTCGAATTCTGGACATGAGCATCGGCAGGGGGTGCAAAAGGGGCACCCCCACTCTCAAGCCACAATAGCACACACCCCCTCCCGTGCCCTCTCCCTCTCCCCCGCGATGCCCCGGGTTTGCACACCTCAAGACAAAATCCTGCCGACGCCTATTACGATGGATATGCTGACAGTCTCTTCTCTCTTTCCTGAACGGAACGGATGCAGTGACGACCTCTGAAGACCTTTATACGATAGCGAAATATCAAACACAAAAAAACTAAAGAAAGCTCTCCCACCCAGCTATTTGGAAGCTGCACTATCTTGTTGTCCAGGCTGATGAGGTCCACCTGGACGGAAGGTAAACACAGCGCTTATTGAACGAAGATACGAGAATGACTGCGAAGCCCATCGACCGATATGCCGCGCACGATTGCCCAGCGGCTGACCAGAAAAGCAAAATATCTGACGCACGTCGTTCAAAGTACGACCTGCGTGCAGTATGTACACGGTCACACTTTCAATCGATCGCGATGATCTTCCCTCGGGAAACAACGCGACTGGCTCGATATCGAGGAGGCAGTTTGTTTCAAGTTAGAATGGAAAACTGATTCGGCGAACTAGCTCTAAAAAATGCCACGGGAATAAATCGAATGCCATGAGGAAAAAAACGACCAGACGTAGGCCAAACAGACGGAAGGCAAGGCACCTAGTGAAAACTTGTTTCGATTATGCACATTTCGTGAAATGAAACAACGAGCTGGATGCGGCTCTGTCACTGAGCCTTGTTCTTACGCCTTACCGCGCTAAGATAACGTGCTTAGCAATATCGTATACAGAGCGCGGGTTAGTGCAAGACGCTTTTCCCGACTTACAGTTTCTGCTCCTGGGATTGAAATAGCGTCTTGCTGCACATCTCATCATGAGCAGGCAACTGAGGAACGTTCGAGCGCCGCCACGACAATCATCCTGCCCATATCTAAGCCCAATACAGTTATACCCGCGCGTCATTTGGTGCACCTTTGATGAACTTCTCAGGGCGTTAATTGCTCTTATATAATTTCTTGGTCCTATAGTGACAGATATGATACCCTACACTCACCTATATAGAAGCTTCTTTTGTGTTTGACAGCCACCCGCCAAAACATAATGAAAATAGTATACAAAAACAGTGCAGGCGGTGGCGTAGTAAACAAACAGTTCGCGTCAAATCATCTTCCCGCGCATCTGTTCATCGGTGCCTAGGATACAGATCGCCGCAGGCTTGAACGGCCACCGAGGAGCAATGAGGGTTTTACGAGATTACAGGCTACCCCGAAGGTCACGAGGTGCACAGCAGTGGAGGGCCGCGGTTTAATTGAGACAAGTTGGTGACTAGAAATGCAGCCTGCTGATTTCTTGCTTCAAGCGAAAACGCCATTTCTAAGATACATATCGGTGAAAATTTCAATTGGCCTGCGTGGTCTTAATTATTACGAACCCACCCACGCTAGCGATAGCACGGCGTTGTTTTTGGCGCCCGAAAAACACAGAAATTTAAACGTCGAATTTTGCATGTCGCAATGTTAGTAGTTTTCTTTCATGCCCCAATGAACAGTACACATCGTCTTAAGGCACTGCACAGACGTCGGAATGCATTCATAAATAGAGTAAGCGTTACTTGGGTGGCTTTCAGCAACATTTATCTCGCGCCCGCAACCTCAAACGTCGTTTTGTTCTCGTTTCTTAGTTAAGGTTTCCGGACCCAACCTACGCTTATCCCCTAGTGAATCTGTTGTTGTGACAACGCACTCTCCGTCTCCGTTCATTAACTACGCGAGCCGGGCCAAGAGTGACGGGGATACAAACTTCGCAACATCGTAGACGTTCTCGCCAACCGAAACGTCAACACTGACCATCGGTCAGTAAGAAGCTTGTCGTGGTCGCAAGTGCAGTGTGTTGCGTTACGAAGATATGCGCAGAAATCGCTCGACGCTTTCGCTTTCTTTTCTTTTTTACCACGCAGTGTTCCCCAAGTGCACACGAAAACTCGGCCATGAAGGTATTATTATAGCTCAAGCTGTTGTGTCTTCAGGGCCGCAGGGGCTCGCGGAACAATTCCCCCAGCGGGCACGGTCGAGGACGAGTTTCCCGCGTACGCACCGCTGCGATCGATACGAAAGCGGCCTTCTTTGGTCGTTCATAGCGATTCACGACATAGGTCGAAAGCGAAAGGCTTGATGCACCGTTACGATCGACTGCACGCGACTGTATACTGTAGTCGTCTTCGGACCGCACGGGGATTGGCTTTCCTTTTTTGTGGTCTCTGGTTGCCTCTAATCAGATGTCGTGCAGGAACGGGTCAAGGGGACGCATGCCAACCAGGGTTGCATGTTAAAGGTTCTTAGTGTGCAACAAGAAATCGCATGACCCGGGGAAGTTTCCGAAAACACGTTACATATGGATCTAACCGATGTTGAAACGGGCAGGGCGACTGGGTTAGTATATACAGTCGAGTACGGAGACTGGCTTCGGACATACCGTATTTGCACGCTTCTAAAGCGCACATTATTTCGCTAAAAGTAGCCTTCAAATTTGTGTGCGCGTTACAGTTGGGCGCCAAACTCAAATCGGCTTCAAAGCCCACAGAGGCGTCCCCATGAGCACTAACTCCTGACAAAATTCAATCCAATCGAATCCAAGACAATTCGTCAACATCATGCTAGAAAATTTTGGCGCACCCATTTCTCGATGGGCAAGGCTTAGCCAGATGTTGCAAATATTATTTATTTTATTTTTTTCTCAGATTAAAGAAGACGTATACCCGCCACCACACCCGAAGCTAACCAAAGAAGAAGCCACACAATTCCGGAGACTGCAAACAAATTCATTTCCGCACGCCACACAGCTATTCAAAATACACCCCACGCTCTTCAGCTACGACTGCAACTTCTGCTCTGGGACGCCCAAGACCCTGTACCACATGGTGTGGGAGTGTAAAGGCGTCATCGAACTACCTGAAGTCATCGCACCGACACAGGAGCAGTGGGAGGTCCTGCTGAGTAGCGATGTCCTGGAAAACCAGCGTGGCTTGGTGACCAGGGCCATTCGAGCTGCAGCTGGCCATGGCATCCCGGACTAGGGACGCCACCCACCATGGATGACCGACAACCATCCCGCGCTCCTTCCCGTTCAAGGAAGCAATACACGTTTTTTCCTCCTCCTCCTCCTCCTCTCAGATTAAATTATTTTTTTTTATGTATGACAACCGCCACTCCGTTCGGTGTGTTCTGGCCTCGGGCGGAGCGGCCGAGAGGAGAGCGTCGGCTCCGTACGCCGCTGCAACACTTCAGCTCGAGGGACAGCGATGAGCGACGGGGAAGGTTGACGCCAGCGAGGCCTTTCAATCACCGTGGTCGAATCTAAGCCTTATCCACATCTCTCAACCACGTGCCGGCAGTTCAGGATACTTGGACCCATTACTGTTTTCGTCTTTCGCTTCCATCGGGAGAGAAAACAGGCTAGGAGGCAGTTGATTGAATTTTCGTGTTATAGGTTTGGTGTTTCACTGTAACGGACGTGAAAGCCCTTGAATAATTTTTTAACAACTTATTCAATATATTCGACACCTTTTGTGCATTCTGCGGCCACCTCTTCTACTGTCAGAAATGCTCCTTTTAACATTTCGTTGACCTTGTTCGCTCTTGTCTAACTGCACATTCCGATTTCTAGTGATAATTAATAAACTTCTCGCCCCTTGTCGGCAAAAAACCGTTTATACATTTCCGTGACCTGGACATCAAAACATCTGCAGCGCTATGGAGCTTCTAAAAATCCCACTGTGTTTTGTCCCAAAGAAAAAAACCGGCTCTCTGGCTTCCATCCTGCAGTTACAACGTGGAAATAGGCGCGGCACACGGACAAAAACAAAAAAAAAAGAACAGAAATACAGCAATAGCAATGATATCGCAGCCACTTCCTCCCACAGGCCAACGCAAGACCTTGACAGGGCAGCGACATCCGGCCTCGATGCGAAGCGTATTCTATCTAGCCCGCATCACGTGCAGCGCGCCGGCATTTCGACCCATGCAAATGCACCATGTCCCATTAGGAAAGCAACATGCACAGCACAGTCCTCGCATTTAGCCAGCATCATGCCAGTCACTCCTAAGGCCTGACCGAATTTCAGGCCGCTCACACAGCGTGCTGCGATTGTAAACGCCAGCTGGTCGCCGTCCGTATTTTAAATGTTTTAGCATTTCATTGTGGTCTCCAGGAAGACACCCGTCTGTCGCGCTTGACGTGTGCCACTTTCATCGCATACACAACAGCTGTCAATAGATGTCGCCACGCTTTCATCATTTCATAACAGACCCATTATATTGTGCCTAAAATATGTTCCAAGCAATGAACTTGTCAGCAGTGCAGCGACTTAGCGGCTCAGTTTATAATGTATATTGCTTTTGGGGATACACGGGGTCACATGGAGGTAGCATTTCGTACAAGGTCCTAGGGACGTCCTACTTTAGTACTATCAAGCTGTTTTTCTGGCGCCTAGAAATTTGTAACTAGCAATGGAGGTATCTATTGCTAAAGGCGACTTTAAATGCACTCGTATTTAGTAAAAGGCTCTTGAACCGTCCTTCCTTGATATCAGACTCCTTATATTCCCAGGAAGATTGTCTTCCCAGAAACGCGTTTGTGTACAGTAGTAAAACGGATCGATGTACAGCACTATACTACGGGTTTTTGCACGTGTTCAATATACACCCCTGGGGTTTACACGTTTTGCATTAGACTTGTTATGTGGTACTAAAGAAGTGCCTTATCAGCAAAGCATCCATGTGTACTAGTCAAGCCTACTTTAAAAGGGGTTCATATTTACCGCTAATACATCATTTACACGGGGTCTTATGGGAGGAAAAAAAAAACCCGCCGCGGTGGCTTAGTGGCTAAGCCGTTGTGCCGCTGAGCACGAGGTCGCGGGTTCAATCCGCCTCTTTCACAACCCCACTGCGCATGCGCAATCCCCTAGCGGCCAAGTCCCTAAGCAGTCCAGTAGGGGCAGCAGACGACATTCCCCACAGCTCCCGCACAAGCGGGAAGGGGTCGTGGTTGTATTTACATCGTTTGATTTTTTGTGTGTGCTCGTTGTGCGCGGAACAATGCCCATAACTTATGCTGCGTTCCGCTGTAACTTGGAGTGCCGAAAAGGGAACGGTTTCGGCTTCTATCGCTTCCCGTCGGCCGCACGCGATCGGCTACGGCGGCTTGCGTCGGCTCGGGTGATGGCAACTTTAGGCTTAGTATCCTGGCGGATATTTGATCGCTGCTATCTGTGCAGCTGCGAATGACGATACGCAACACAACTTTTCACTACACTATCATCCCCTTTCTCGCATGTGGAACTCTATTTAAGTTATAACTGCCGTTTGAGCGATCGGTGACCAAGACATCTGCGTAGCCTGTTTCGATGCTTCCGCGCAGGTATCGCCATCTCTCGACCGCTCGGCGCACCGCGCGCCGCGGCGACCGGTCATCGTAGGTTTGCATCGCAGCAGATATATCTGATCGCCGCTTTTAAAATAAGCCCCGACAACAATCCCTAGCACAATTTTTCACCACACTAACACCTACTTTCTCGCATGTGGACTTTTTAGCGATCAGATTGATTCAGAAGAGCAGCGACAAGCGCGGTTGCTACCGTGGTCTGCGCCGGTTCGAGCCGCTGAGTGTGCCGAGCTGGCAGGCGCGGCCGGCGTGTGCGCGGCCGGCGTGTGCGCGGACTGTTTCCGAAGGCAGAAAACGCTTCGCGATTGCTTGCTTTATCCATTTCTTGCGAACAAACGCGCAGAATCTACAAATTCAGCTCAGCGATCATCGTAGTTGACAATGGAGCAAAAACAGTGGGCGGAGCGACGCCGACGACGCATCTCATGCGCGCATCGGGCCGTCTCAAATTCACGCGTACGACTATTCGTGGCGACAGTCGTAACGATCAGTCGCATGCGAATCGCGTGTACCAATCGTACATGTGTCCAGCGCTTAAAGGCATTTTGCGAACTGCCGGCCTTTGTTGAGCTGGCGATCGCACTTCATGCCAGACGACTCCAACTACTGCTCGCTCTGCTACTCGGACGGCACACGGATCTGTCCGAGATTTCTCTGCCAGCCCTCATTCAGGGATAAGAAGCCGCCTGGTATTATGTGATGACCAGGGGCTGTCATCTTAAGGCGTTATAACACCAACACAGAAGAAAAACTTCGGCTGCTCCTCGCCGTAATGTGGGATTGCCGTGCATATAACGAGAACGCAGCCGGAGGAAACGCCGGCAAACCCTACAGCTTCAACTTCCGCTAGGCACGCTAGGTGGCAGCACACCGCAATGAAAGAGGCGGATTCCCGGCCGCGGGGGCCGCTTTTCTGATGGAGGCGAGAAGCAAGAACGCCCGTGTGTACGAGATTACGGCGCACGTTAAAGAACCCCAGGCGGTGAAAATTAATCCCGAGCCCTCCTCTACAGCGCGCCTCATCGCCCGCGTTGCATCGGCACGTCAAACATGCAATCAATTAATCAATCAATCAATCAATCAATCAATCAATCAAGACGCCACACAACAATCGCATGGCTGTCGCTCTGGTCGGCGACAGCCAATCACACGAACAACATTCTGTGACGTCATAGAGACGTCGTCGGAATGTAGCTGGGGCCTCGTCACTGCTTTATCTCTTTTCTTTAACGTATCGGTTATTTTCTTGAATCTTCGCAATTAAACTATTGTCACTGTTGCCGGGACAAACCAGTTTGTTTAAATGAACCAAACATATTTTGTCGTCACGGCCGCTTTAAAGTTTTGTTCACAATTACAATTGCAAAACGCTCATTAAGTATTCACCCCATAAAAACAAAACAAAACAAAAAAACATCGTAATCTGCCTTCTCGCACGGCTGCCGCATCGCAGCGCCCTTCACACGCTGCATCCCGCGGTTTCGCGCGCGTACGCGCCACGCCACCCACAGCGACCGCCTCAAGGCAGCAGCAGCAGCAGCAGCAGCAGCAGGCGAAGAGGCAGTTGTGCCGTCAGGCATAACAGCACGACGCCAATCTCACGGTTGCGGACCTCGGCGCACCGGCAAACCGCAGGGGACGACGCACTTGCGGTAGCGAAACGCCAGCCACGACAAAGGGGGAGCGGGGCGACCAAGGCGACATTCAGTCGCGCGGGCAAACACTCTCCCAGCGGGACGAAACAAAGGAACGTACGAGTGGGCTCGCCGGCGAACATCAAACACGCGGCTTTGTTCCTCTGGGGCTCAGGCTTGATTCGAAACGCCTGAGGCCGGCCACCTCGCTCCCGGATGGATCAAGTCCCTGGAATTCCAATTTGGAGGCTCCGTATTTACGCCGTGTTAATCCTCCTTCTGTTCGAAGGGGAGACGGCTGTAATTCTCACAGTACAGTATATACGGTAAGCCCCATTAAAACTGCGGTGGAATCGATGCGAAAGACCTACAGGAGAAACAGAAATTGCCTAGTGCTAAAGATTTCTGTGGTTTGTAACTATAGAGGGGAGAGAGAGAGAGAGAGAGGGATAAAATTTATTTGCTTTCAGATGAACCAAAATACTTGGCCGAAGAACTCCTAGGTAGACATCATGGTGCGGCTTCAGAAAATGCGGCGGTGCGTTTGTGCGGACCGACTATAAGTTCAAATAAGATGCCAACGCAACATACGCCGCATGAAGAAATGAAGCGTACCAAAACGCAAGTAAGATAGCAACAAAAAGTAACGGCGTCCTAAAGCGACATTCAGAGCACTGCGGACTGAAATTAGTCGCAGCCGGTGAGAAGGCAGGTCGTGGGGCCCATTTTTAAACTTCAGCCTCCACGTTCGTCGCCTAACCTGCGCGGATATCCCTTTTTAGACAACTTCGCCCATGAAATACCATTCTCGGACGAACTCTCCACCCCGAAAATTCGATCGCGCTGCCGGAGGACATGCGGTGTCCGTCCGGCAGCCGACTGGCGCCTCCCGTGAACGCCAGAGGCTGTTCAGAGGTCATAGACCCCGACTGACCCACCAATCAATCCGCCTGACGGAGCAGACCGCCAACAGCAGACGCCACCGAATCCGGCAGCAGGAACGCGGTTCACTTCCGCGGCCGCTGGCGCGTAACTGTAAACCTTTCCCCTCCCCCTCAAGGTCTCGCCCTCTTCCCCAATAGACGCCGTCCAGACGGGCGTCAGCGCGCGCCATGTGTTGGCGGCAGGTGTTGTTTCGGGTGGCACGAGCGGTGCGCAGGAAACGCGCTGGCGTCTGTCCCCACGGCAACGCAGCGGCCTTCATCCGCCTGCCCGCGACGCTTGCAAAAAAAAAAAAAATGAAAAGTAAACACAAGGAAAAAGTACAGCGAGGCCACTCTCAAACTTTCATAAACACTAGGTGCCGACACCGAGTGACGCGAGGAGACGGTACCAACGTCGGGCCACCTTCAGACAAGAGACAACGTATAAAACACGGGCTTCTCGCTAGTGGTTACTTCCATGCATCATGGCTTGCAGGAAAAAGGCGGAGGCTAGCTTTCATTGCAAAACCTCACTGCCCGTGAGTGAATCCGTGCAGATAAAAAGAAAAGATACGGCTGACGGCGGGGCCTGTGGGTTTTCACACGCAACGTAGCGACTGCCAGTCTAGCGACTGCCAGTCTAGATTCCTGCACAGTTCCCGGGATGACCTCCGCACTGCGCGCAGCGTACATCCGGTGCCGGCCACTTGTGGAACTTTGGACTACGCGGCTGTGACAACAGCCCCGGATACTGTCCCACCCTCCCGGCAGTTTATCGAAACGATCCGCTTTCCGCTCGAGAGGAGAGCGGACGGCTCCGGCGAGCCGGCTCTGAGCCCCGCCCGGGTCCAAGCAACGCGAGATGAAAGGAGATTAGAACTAGGAAGGGGACAGTGTAAGAAAAACAGCGACGCGCGGAAACTTCGCGGGCAGCGTCGTCTCCGGCTTCAGCCTGCGGGTGCTGTCAGCCGCGTTTGGTCTGGGGATTACCCGGCGACGTGGTGACGACGACAGGCCCCCGTTTGTATACTCGTCAACCCAACGGGATCCGTGTCTCCGGAGGCTTAGGGAGGGCGCAAGGGCGACGTCAGGAAATTGAGCCCTGCTGGCATAACGCATGGCGTGCCGAAGCTAAGCGCCGCAGGCGACGACACCCAGCCGGAGAGAAAAGGAAGGCTCGTAGAGTTTACATAAGCACGCGGAAGCGTGCATGGAAAACTCGGCTCGTGATTACACTGTAGCAGCGTGATGAAAGGCAAGCTTTGCCCTTTGCTTGCGTGCATACGAAAGAAGATGTATTCAACATGCTGATAACGTCATTAAGCCACGCGAAAAAGAGCCTGCACGGCGAACATGTGAGGTTTTTCTATGTATTTACTATCCGGAGCCCAGTCAGCTGCTCTATAAAAGGCTTTACATACATTGCTGTGAAGCCCGCCTTGAGCCAGGATGAGGGCGGGAGATTTTCTACGCCCCTGAAAAACTAGCAATTTGTGGTCGGACGTTTCTTTGAACAGCCGTATCTTGGAAGTTTCGAGACACGTTGGATGGTAGTAACGCAGCTTATAATACTTAGCGCGTACGCCGAATTTTTCAGCGCTTGTCTTTGGAGATATCGGCCCCAGGTGGGGCGACGTCGCTGCTCCGATGAAGTCACGGACGTGTTCCAGCTTCTCCCGTAGTGGCGGATCAACCTATGCGGGCCTAGGAAAAATGCGCAGTTGTGGCGCATACGCGGACCATGGGTTTAGCTCTAAGACTCTTCCACCTCCCCTCTGGACTTCTATTCTGATGCGAACACTGTAACGGTGTTATCGCAACCTACACTCGAAAGTTTGTGAATTCAAATCACGCGCTGAATCTGGGGCCGTCGCTTGGCGGTTCGTCCAAAAGCCGAACTGCAAGGATCTTCAGCTTTCGGTTAATTAACGCCTGCCTCTACAACCTGGAGAACTTCCAAACTATTTCGACGGGGAGTACCGCCGCTTTGAAGGTGTTGTGTCACTCAGTTTTACCCTAACCATCACTGCTGAAATGCACGGCGACGCTTCAGAAACTGAAGACTGCAAGTAGTGGCCAGGGATTCCAACAATTATTGTGCAAACTCTCGACGTGGCGCACCTGGCTGCACGAGGCCGTTCCCCTGGAGTGCGGCCGCCAAGGCATCAGATGAAAAAACAAAAACCTGTACAGCCTGTCCCTATAGCAGCCAAAACAGATTCGACGAACAACAAAGACTGCAGTGGCAAATCGAAAGGACGTCGCTAATCGGCCGAAAAGAAGGCGCGGTACCGTTGAGTTCGCTTTAAACCCGCTTCGGTAAGTCGATGAGCTGACGCTCCCCCAACCACGGTCATTTGTCATTAGGGCGACCACAGCCACCGACGGGAGGGCAGCGCCAGCGGCGGTTCACCGAGAGAGAGGAGAGAGAGGAGATCGGACGGAGAGAGAGAGAGAGAGAGAGCGAAGGAGGCGGAGCGGCAATAAGGCGAGCGAGGAGCAACTCAGCGGCTGTGCGGCGGAAAAGCGAAAAACGCGATGGTAGGCCGATGAACAGGTCCCAGCAGAGACTACCAGGTCTCTACAGATGGTTAGGCAACGCTCAGTTCAGTTATCATCGGGATGCGTCGTAAGCCCGTCAGTCGCAGACCATCCTGGCCAAAGAACCCCCAGATGACACCAGCACTATACAGACCGTCCGCTCGCGTGCAGGGCTTGAATGGCTGTGGCGCCAGCAGGAAGGATATTACCGCAGGCTTCCGCGGTAGAGCACGGAAACGCTTTCGGCGCCCTCATTGCCGACGGTATACTGCTCGGGTTTACGTTCGAGAGCAACGCGCATTGAGGACCGAAAAACGAGCGCCTGATGGAGCTTTAAACGACGGCGAAAGTGTGTTGCAGCAATGACGAGCTTTTCCGGGGCTTCATTACACATGGGACTTGATTATAAAGTACGTGACATGGACAGGATCCCCACAAGCACTGTCTGCAAACTTTGGCCAGTTTGTGAAGATATTTGCTCCCCGCACGGCTATGTTTAAGGGCCGTACTTGTGCCCTCGACAGCCCGGAATGTCTTTTTGATTACAGGGTGCTAAAGATAGGTATTCGCCAGCAATGAGACGAATATAACATGGCGACAGTTGCTATGCGTCTTGTAGAGAGGTCAACGAACTGTGTCTGTATAGGACAGATTGAGCACAACCCGCCCTCGCCCTCCTTGGCCTAAAGTAGTTTAGAGATAACTACTGCGCAACTACGAAGGCTAATATTGCTGCGAAATAAGACGAGTAGAAGACTTGAACCGGGCGTCCCGTGATATCACCACACCTGCTGCTTCCTCTTTATTATTTGCTCCCCGAGCAGTAGCAATTTATGTACCAAATATTCACTTTTAAAAATTGAGCGTCCGCCCTTTAGAAGTTGCTATTATACACATTTGTGTGTTGACCACGATGGCCGTCATTATTTCGACGCACCTATACTGCCCAATACACGCCGCGTGCTGATCTGAATGCGCGCAGCAGAGTTTCTAAAGGAAGGACTTCCTTATTCAGTTCACATATTAGTTTAATGACCCATGAAGAGAAAACACAAGTTTGGTTCATTCAAAAGATTGCCTCGTTTGAAACATACTGACACCATTTTAGCGTAAACTTCGCTCAATAACCTACATAATTAGGAAAAAAGGGATCCAATGGCCATGCGACCCACGAGCTCATTTCCCGCAACAGAACCTATGATGTCATACCAGACAGCTCTGCGATTGGCGGAGGGCGACAAAAGCACACGCAAATTAGGCAGAGCTTATAAGCTTGCCGAACGAGCTAATTTGCGCCTAAATTTAGGGCACATTCTTTTTAAAAGCCCTAAGAATGGTGGACAAACAGTGGAAGTTACGAAAGCACACGTAAACATATTAGTAACGATGCGTATACTGCTGTTGGTACTGCGCGCACTATGCTTGGTTCAGCTGCACAGGACTGCCGGGCTTGTGGTTGTTTCAGACGACACTGGCCGATTGACGCAAGCGACGATGTCTTACGTGACCGTATTTGTCGAGCGAGCACCATGTTTCACGAAACGATTGTCTCCATGAACTAAAACAAGCCAGGTTATACAATACGTTCACAAACAAACCACAGGACAGAATACGGCTTGCCGCGGTGTGGTGGCGCCATCTAGGTTCACTAACGGTAAAAGAAGGTCCTGTGATGTCATTGCAGACACGAAAACGTACGATTTAGCGGGAAATCAAAATTGTAACTTAAATTAGTTAATTTCTCAGTGAATAAAGCATCGTTTGCATTCGCACAAGCGCTGGGGGCACTATAAAACACGAAATCTTTCAAATAACCTAAACTTGTGTTTTGTCTTCACGGCTCCTTTAAGGCTGCGTTGAACGTAAGGTGTTATGGAAAGCGGAGGAGTCTGTTGGTTTCATAGGAACGGGCGCCACGCGACAAATGGCGCAAGTTCGTCAAAACACCCTTGCATCCTAACGAGTACCTAAAACGGGCTCAAGTATGCAGTTGCATTGAGTTTTAACGTTTTTTTTTTAAATAAAAAATCTACAGACGGGGACACCAATTTTAGACACCAGGCTGATGTACGGAAAGGGGACGAATATGTGTTTAAGGACGATATTCCATGGTGCCCGTTCTGAAATCGTCGATTCCGAATGCTGACTCTGATCAATGTTTATTCTTGAAGCCGCACGGGCATAAAATAAGAAGGCGAAAGAGGGAAGGAAAGCACATGAAGCCGCTTTAATGAGGCCCGTGGTCGGAAGGAGCAACTCCAGTGGAGGAATTTCGAATTGAGTGCGGTACACAAATTTCCATTTTGCCTCTGTCTCAAAACGTCACGCATTAGCGGCAGCAAGGCTTTTGACCAGCGTCCCTGCACAGAAACCAATGCCCAGCCTGTCTTGCCTAGCGTGCCACCTGTGTCCCTTGCCCTTGACCAATCAGGGCTCGCTTAAAGTGGACGCTTTAAAGAGGACATAAAACGGACACAGCTCAGAATTCTGTCCCAGGAATGCCCTAATGAATCCTGTGAATTTGTCACTGGTCAGGTTCAGGGTCTCATATAACCGCTATGTGCTGGTGTGACGTTCTCCGGTGCAGCTTAGGCCCGAAAACCCCCAAAGAGATGAGCTGTGGCTTGGCGCGGATTGCAGGCCGCAGTGGAAGCACGAACTGAGCGGCACCGCAGGTTGTCTGGCGTTGACGGATCCTTCTTGGTCTTGAAGTGGAAGATTGGTGTGAAGCAGGACGATCTGGCTGCTCCCGTACAGGTCAGATATTGCCGCTACCGCTCGAACACGCTTGGCGCGAGGAACAAAGCTAGACCGGAACTCAGTGTTGCCCGCTTCTGTATCAGTGAGGTTCCGCGCTGTAAGAGCAAACATTTTCCGAACTGCCCATTCCTCCTTGCTGCTGCAGAGGCGACGTAGCAACAAATAAATAAGTTCATGATTTTGTGTGTAACACATGGGGCTGTTGTAAGTTTATGGGCTAGGGGCCCTCGCACTTCGCCATCGTTAAAAAAACTAATGATGATGATGGCAATTATAGCAATGGTAACTACCCGTATCTCCCGAAAAAAAAAATCCTGGCTACGTGCCTGCTACCCAATCCATACTAGTGAGATTGCTGACTTCCCCGAATCACTGATGGCAGCATTAACTGATGTCTGGCGGATACTGGCGAAGTTCGATCAGAGTATTGGCGAAAGCATTGAAAAGGCGGTTACAGAACGTCACAGCCACGCGTAGCTGCAGCGGTAATCATGACATTTAGTTGGAAAAGTGCCAAACGCTAACAGCTAAATTACTGACTCACGCGAGATAGCATTTGAAAGAAAACGCTATATATATAATTCGGAAGCCTCTATAGCCATCATAATCAACGGGGAAAATCGCCGGCGAACATAGGAAAGCGGATTTTTTTTTTCTTCTCCCTCTTTTAGAGTGCGTGCTAACACGAGCTGACCTCCAGGCAATAGCGTCGGAGGAAATCCACATGCGTTTCGCTGTCGCACGCAATCGCGTGCACAAAGCCCCGTCGAATGTGTACACAAGTCGACAGGAAATGGAGCTTCTCTGAACAATCATACCGAAGCACTGTGTCACGCACGATCTTTATAGAAGTAAACTTGGAACGGCCTGACTTTTTCTCCCTTGAGCTCATGGCGCGTGGCAGTCCCGATGGAATTGAACCGAAACGGATTTGTCCCGTGATTGCGGTCATTATTCTCTTGTTCCCTTCAATCCGCTTTCCAATGCTATCGGTACTTTCGCACTACGTGGTACAATTACAGGTACTCAATCCACGTGCACAGACAGCCATGCAGAAGAGTACAATCGAGTTCTATGTGGACTTCTCTTCGTGTAGGCGTCTGAAAGACGACTGAAATTGCAGAACGGATACATTTATGCTCAATGTGGACATGCCATTATACATCGCCGTGCGGGTAATGGAATAAATAAAAGAGTTTGAGGAGAAAGTACAAAGGATAGATTGAAGAAAGAAGGTGGCGGAGCAAATGAGAAAGGCCAACTAGCACTCGTATCTAACACCCGTTTCATTAACATCGCGACCACCGCGCATTTCCGGAGCAGACACTACGAACGTCTGAGCGCGTGAATCATGTTTTGTGCGCTGCATTTCTCACGCCATCGGCGCCGCATCGCGAATGACGCCCCGTCCCGATTTCCGCGACGGCGTGCCTTATTGCGGCGCCGGCTTGCCCCGTGTACGATAACGCTAAACAACGCAGAGGCGGAAGATGACGCACACACCAGCGGCGTGGATTCCATCGACGATACGCGATCGTCTTGTATTTCCCGCTTGCCCGGTGGGCGCAACGGTGGAAGGGTCAGGAACACCGGCTGAAGGCACTGTGCTGGCGGCCAGTGGCCCAGACTTCGGTCTCGTCGTTTACTACTCGTTTCTGCGGAGAAGACGTACCTTCATACGCAAAGTTGATTTTCGCAAGGCGAAAGTTTCCTGACATAGCTTCTCTGAGACCCCTTTCTGTTCGTGGGGAGAGGGAGAGAGAGGATGAGAGAGAGAGAAGAGAGAGAGAGGAGAGAAGAGAGAGAGAGAGGGAAAGAGAGAGAGGAGAAGACAGAGAGGAGAAGAGAAGAGAAGAGAGAGAGAAAATCAAAAGAGAGCAAGAGAGAAGAAAAGGCCATTAAATGCGGAAAGCTGTGCAGGTGAAACAGGACAGCCTTTATTTTGCCTTCCTGGAAATCGATATTTTGACTTGTTATTCAACCACAAACAGTGCCCCATATTTATAGTTTTGTGAAAGCCAGCACAGCAGATAACACACGAACTAGGGCGGGCCACTAATGTCCAGCTGTGAGAGCCAGGGGACCACTGCCACGGCGCGGTGGTTATTCCTCCTCGATATTCACTCTTCTGTGGAAGCAGCCCTGGAAACGCAGCATTGCAGACTAGTTGGCCAAGGATCAGCGAAAAACGCGTGAGGGGTGCAGACAAGGTCCAGAAAGATGACCGAAGGGGCGAAAGAATAGAAGGCGACACCACTTGCGCTTGAGCGACACCCTGACTCTGTACTTTAAGGGTATCCGTCCAGGCCATGGCCAGGACAGCGACGTTCCCCGCGAACTGCGTAGGGTTGACGGGGCTGACCGTCCACGGTCCAAACGAACACCTGCTGTGAATCCGCTGGGAACTCCGGGTCCACAGGAGCCTGTTATACCTAGTGGCACAGGCGGAGGCATTTAATAAAATTTTATTTGCCTCACAATATCCATGTCCCATGTCCAAACGAAGGCCTGCTGCGAATTCGCTGCGGACGCTGGGTCCGCGGTCGAAACGAAGGCCTGCTGCGAATTCGCTGAGAACTTTGGGTCCGCGGTCCAACGGAAGGCCTGCTGCGAATCCGCACCAGGCGAATGCTGCCCCGAATGGGGTACGGCAGGCGCGCTCAGATTCCCCAGTCGACGCGGTGTGCGGCTGACGCGTGATCCCGGGGCCCAGCCGTTTGGCTGCCGCGGCCCGAGCACGGGCCTGGTAGAAGCGCTTACGCCGCCGCAGGCTAGGAAGCTGGCAGGCTGGCGCGCTGTTGTTGCTGCGGGCAAGTGCGACCGTTGGGGTCGCTGGAGCAGTCGTGTGCAGCACTGGCGGGCGTGTCTTCGATCAGCCTGTCGCCAGGACCATCGATGTCGCTCTGTCCAGCTGGGCGTCACCAGTGTCGATAATGCGCCAGCTGACGATCGCCGGGGTGGCCGGCGTTGTACGGATCGGAATCGGTCGTGGGTGACGGAACCAAGTGCATGCACAGCACAAGAGCCGTGGGCTCACAGCTTTCGACGGGGAATGCGTGGCATCACGAGACAATTAAGCCTTTTTTTTTCAACTTGGCTACTGGTGAAGGGGCGCGGTAAGGGATTGCCCAGTGCTCAATGCGGGTAAGTACAGCATGCATGAACAGCAGTGTTTTACGGTAGACGTCACAAAGAACTCCTGCCATAACAGAGTTTTCTCGCAAGGGTTGCATACACGTACGGGCAAACAATTTCCTTAATTACTAGCACCGATGTGAGGGTTCGTACATGTTAATATTGTTTGACCCGAAAAAAGTCTTGGGCGCTGGGGGCAAAACATAAGTACGCCACTGAAGTCACTATCATCCTTGTCGTAAAAATACCCAGGGATTGGTTTTTTCCAAAACAAACTAAAATCAGCAGATTTATGTTTATCAGCTAGATAGAAAGAGCTGAGGTAGAAAGAAAAAAAGGCTGTATGCATAGCCCATGAAACTGCCCGTAATATAACTACATATAACTAATATAACATATAACTACATATAACTAATATAACTAGACGAGCTCGTGCCGCCGGGGTGGCCGACGTTATACGGCTCGGAATCCCGTAGCGCGACGGAACCTACTGCAGTGTTCAAGCGCCCTTGCCTCACTGCGTTCGACACGGAATGCTGATGATTATGTTGCGCTCAAAGTTTTTTGAACGTACCCATAAGGGGGGGATTGGGCCTGGGTAAATCACCTACTGAAATTCGCGAGGATCACGGAATGAGTGGAAGCACGAGACAAGCCACGTTTTCTTCTCTTTGGTTACCGCCTCACGCCTGTCTCCCCCCCTCCCCCCCCTCCCCCCCACCTTTCCGTGCCCCCTTTGCAGTGCCGACCGACCCACTATACGCCACCTGATCTGGGTCTCGCTAATTGTGAGACCCAGAGGAGGTGGCGTATAGTGGGACTGTCGTGTGGTGCCAGAGGAAGTACTGCTAGGACCTTGGCCACACACGGAGCGTTCCAACAAGGAATTTAAAGCTGTGCTGACATTTCTGAGCAAGCAGCGGCCTCTCAGCGATATTGTATTTGAGGCCCGTCCGGCTGAACATTAACACATGCACAGTATAAGTATAGGCATCTTCTGTACATAGCCATTTATTCATTTCTCTGCCATCTTCATCTCTCTCGTCCTCTATCCACGCTCTTTTCTCTCCTTTCCTTTCGCACACACAGAATAGCTTGCCAGATATACTACCATCAGGCCGACCTTTCTGTGTTTTTTCATTTCAATAAAATCCCTCTCTCTCTCTCTGCTCTGGGTTTGTGCCGGCCTTTCCAAGGAACGCCGTAGATATTTATCTTCTCACGTCGCGTCTGTTCAAGAATGAACAACGCCTATAGGAGTGATGTGAAAGCAACCTTAATGGCAGTGTGAAATTGCTGTTCGCTTCCCGGTCTAGGGGAAATGACCTATATCAAGTGGTACGCATGCGTGGCGGACACGCGTATCGATTAAACCCCATCCGCCCACTGGTTTATTCTCCCTCTCCTTCTTCCCCTTCTTCCACACGAAATATATTCGACGTCTCCCTAATAAATAAATTGCTTAATTCATTCTTGCTACATATAACCCCCACCCTCTCCAATAATATCCTCTCCAAGAACTACTAGCGTAATCTCGTACCGTGACTGTAAATGGTTCTTGCTTCTTTTGACAATGTATTGGCTCCCTTTATTGCTGCATCCAATCTTCACTGGTAGGAATGCGGATAACATTCCTGCGAGTGAAGATGGCATGAAACTCGACAAGGCAATCCCTCCGTTTCTGCATTTGTTTAATATGCTGTGCCACATTCGCGCCGTTTCCCCGAAGCAAATTATTTAAAAAAATGGATCGCTGCTGTAAAGGCACCTTTGTATTTTGGTGGGTTGAGCTACATTTAACCCCGTCTCCCCGTACCAAATTTCGAGCAATGAAACCGCTGTAAAGGCACCGCAAATTGTTGATACCTTCGCGTCGTGGTGCGTAAGAAGGCGCTGTTCGCACATATAAAGCAGCCAGGTCACGAAACAGAACCCTTGGGAGCCACTGACGCTAGCGCGTGCCGTCCAAATAAGGCCTGCGTCTGCTCTTACGACCAGACTGCTGGGAATAAGGATGTGAAATGCGGAAAGCTATGTAGGTGACACGAGGCCACTTTTATGCCGCCATTGCGGAAACTCATCATTATCCCTTTTATTCAACTATAAACAGTCCCCCATCTCTACAGTTATCGGGACCCAACATACTCGCAGTGAAGACAACACACACTAATGAAGGCAGACGAGCCCTCCTGTCCAGCCGTGGTTGTCGCGGCACTACTGACACGGCGCGTTTGTTAGCGCTGCTCGACGTTCTCCGTTGTATTCCAGCAGCGGTGGGAGCGCAGCATTGCAGACTAGTGGACCAGGGGTTAGAGAACAACGAGTAAGGGATGCAGGAAAGGCCCAGGAAGAAGACCGAAAGGGGGATAGGGTAGAAGATGGGAACACAACGTGCGCTTGAACCACGCCGAGACTCAGTGCTCGAAAGGCGTACATCCAGGTCATGGCCATGGGCAGCGATGTTCACCGCGCACTGCGCCGGGTTGACGGTCCACGGTCCAAACGAAGGCCTGCTGTGAATCCGCTGCGAACGCCGGGTGTACCATCCAAACGAAGGCCTGTTGGGAATCCGTTGCGAACGCCGGGTCCACTGTCCAAACGAAGGCCTGCTGCGAATGCGCTGCGAACGCTGGGTACGCGGTCGAAACGAAGGCCTGGTGCGAATCCGGGGCAGGTAAAGGCGCCCCGAACGGGGTACAGCAGGTGCGCTGGGATTCCCCAGTCGACGCGGTGTGCGGCTGACGCGTGATCCCCGGGCCGAGCCGTTCGGCTGCCGCGGCCGGAGCACGGGCCTGGTAGAAGCGCTTACGCCGCCGCAGGCTGGGAAGCTGGCAGGCTGGCGCCCTGTTGCTGTTGCGGGCTAGTGCGACCGTTGGGGTCGCTGGAGCAGTCGTGTGCAGCACTGGCGGGCGGGTCTTCGATCAGCCTGTCGCCAGGACCGTCGATGTCGCTCTGTCCAGCTGGCCGTCACCGGTCTCGATAATTCGCCAGCTGACGACCACCGGGGTGGCCGGTGTTGTAGGGATCCGAATCGGTCGTGGGCGACGGAACCAAGTGCATTCGCAGCCCAAGTGCCGTGCGCCCAGACCGCTCGGCGGGGAATCGCTCGTGACTGTGGTCACGGTCCAAACGAAGGCGAATCCGCGGCGGGCAAACGTCCCGAATTTGGGGCACCGGTTGTGCTTAGATCCCCTGGTCGATGCGGTGGGCGACGGACGTGCGAGCACCAGGCAAGCCGTTTTGCCACCGTGGCCCGAGCACGGGCCTGGTAGAAGCGCTTGCCTTCTACGTTGTCGCAGGCCCGCAGGCCTGGTAGGCTCGACCACTGTTGCTGCTGCAGACAAGTGCGACCGTTGGGGCCGCCGGCGCAGTCGTGTGCAGCACTGTGGCCGTGTCACCGCTGACGATGTCGCCGCGGCCGTCGACTTCGCGCTCTCCAACTGCCGTTACCATGCCGAAAACTCGCAAGCGCAGTATGGAATGTCGGCTATAGGAGCGCCGCCGGGGTGGCCGGCGGTGTACGGCTCGGAATCGGTGGTGGGAGACGGATCCAAGTGCGCAGCTCAAGCGCAGTGGGCGTTCAACGCGGAATGCGTGACAGCACGCGACAGGGCCGCCTTTTTCTTCTGCTTAGTTACTGGCGCACGAGCTCGGAAAGGGATTGCCCAGAGTTCGATGCGGGTAAGTACAGCATGCCAGTACAGCAGTGTGTTTTACGGTAGCCGGAAATGTTATGTAGATGAATAATACAGACAAGGACAGGGGATAGGATATCTTTACAAGGCGAAAACGAAAAAAAAAAAAAACAGCAACACATTTTTGTGTGCCTCCTCTTCCAGGCGGCCTATACGAACCTTCGCTCTCTGACGTATTGGGTGTCCCAGTGCGTCGCCTTGGCGTGTTAAAAATGTATTTATAAGATGCGAGCAAGAAAACGTCCGCTTCACATTAGTAGCCTATGCAACAAATTATCAGACTGTCGGCGAATTACTCCCACAACCGGGGAGTATAAGCATAGGTCGACCAAAAAAGTCGACCCTGAAAGATAAACGTGGCGTAAAATAAGAAAGAAAGAAGATGAAGAATGAAAGAAAGAAAGAAAGAAAAAAGAAAGAAAGAAAGAAAGAGAAAGAAAGAAAGAAAAAGAGAGAGGGAGAAGGAAAGAAAGACAAACAAGCTGGTGAGAGCGGGAACGCGCCTGGCGTGCTGCCAATACTCGCTTTAACAATGATATTAACTGCGTGTGGTCGACTAAGAGCTGTCGATGAACGGACTAATGGACCTAGTTAAATGTAGTGTCCGTAAGGCTTAGCTGAACAGAGGGGAAATCTGTATACTTTGGGTCGTGGGGAAGTCGATTAAATTAAGAGAAGTTTACGCAGCGAACCCACGGGAAACTGAGAAGCTAAATGAAAAGGCAGCGCGATTCGACGAACGGTCATTTTACTCCTGACTAATAATTTCATTACTGTGTTTGGCTTTCCTATAAAGTAAACCTTGTAATTACAAGAAGCAGGATATAACAAACAAGATGAGGGAGGTGATCGAGAAAGAAATGAAAAGAATTTAGAGATGGCGAGTAAAGTTTATTGAAGGAATGAACGGCTACGTCTTCATTTATGGTCAGTATGAAGGAGAGGAGCTAACGTTTCGGAGTACTCGGCAGCCAAGCTCTGAAATCAACGAAAAATTAAAGCCGTTCCACCAAACGTGAAAGCTGACGGAAGCGCTACGAAAGTGATTCCCCATAATGGGCTGTAGCGCCGTTATCCCCTCACTGCTACCACCCAAAGCAATTCAAATTTCCCGCCTTCGTAGTGCTCGCGCGCCCCCTGCCTGAAACGGCGCCAGCGGGAGTTCTGTTCTTTTTGTGCTTGCTTTTCCTCCCGCACGTACCGGCGTTGCACTGCCACTTTTTTTTTTTTCTCTTACTATCCCAAAAACCAATCCAACGAGCGTTCCTAACTAAATAAACGCGGGCGCTGCCGGTTCGTTACATATATTTCGCGTCAAATGTACCTGCAGTTGCAGGTTTTTTTTTAGCTAAACAACGGGGACATGTATGACAAGCGCCAGCGTTTCACGAGTTTCGAACGGTTATGACTATTTAAACCGCTTGGTTTGCAAAACCTCTGCGGGACGCCCTACCACGGAGCGCTGGGATCTACTTGGGTCCCTTATATTGCGGCACCACCTGATTTGGGCAGTCGTTTGAGATCGACCGTTACAGCGAGCTACGACGACCAGGCGAGCCCCTAACTGCTCTGCACTTAAAAAAACAGAACATAGAATCTTCAGAGAACAAGAGAGAGCAAGGTAACTCCATGCACACGACTCACGTCCGAATCGGAGTTTTGTGCATTACGCGATGGCGGTAAAGTACGGTCCAAGGTGTACGCGTGAAGGTGTGCACTGGCATGCCGCGATAAAGGAGGCTGTTTCCGAGACGAAAGGTATGTGCTCCAAAATTGAGGCCATAACGTCGCAGGTAGTTTTACGGGGAGGCTCACCCAGGAGTCACCCACCTCTCCCAGTAATAAGGGACTTTGAGCTGGAGATATTCGCAGAGTATGTAGTGGGGCGAATGAGTATCAAGAGAATATGATCACTATGTGTGTTGCATGCTGGGGTAACCACCACATACGTGGCAGCATGGTAGGCCTATGCAATTGAGTCACCGATGTTGGATAAGTTCGCACGGCGTAGGCTTTATAGGCTTGACGGATGTAGGTGGCCTGGTAGCGTGTGAAGGGCGGTGAGGGCCGAGGGACGAGGCAGCAGGAGCGGCGGAGTTTTCTTTCTGGCGCCTGCATTTGCAGCGATTAGTGCGTAGTAGTAAGTAAGTATTGCTGAATGAGGTGGACTTAGCCTTGCATAGCTGCCGGCAATTGCTCCGCCTAATCGTCCCCAATACAATATCAGAGACTCTCAAAGTCAGATCACACCTCACTTAGTCCTAATAAGAAACACACAATGTCACCACACCTCACTTAGTCCTGTGGACTGCAAGAATCCGAGTAGGAGATGAGACACCTCTCTTCGCACAATCCAGTGGTCCCTAGGAAAAATAATGTCCTCCGATGTAGCATGGGGCACTCCTAACTTCTGGAGATCACGAAAAAAGTTCGTCCGCTCAGGGTTGGTTTTGGAGCAGTTCATAATGAAGTGATCAATGTCACCAGTCACACTGCACGAGGGGCACAAAGGGATATAGACAATGTTGATTTTGTTAGCCAAGCTGGTGTACGGGCTGAGTCTGTTCTTACTCGGTGGAGCAGACAGGCTTCGGCTCTCTTCAGGCCTTTCGTCACGACTGGTTGATGTACTGGTCGCCACAGCTGCCTAAAGTGCTCGCGAACGGTCTGTTTCTGTATGCGTTGGAAATCGCACCGCGTTTGCACCGTCCTTGTAGATGATAAGGCGTCCTTGGCTAAGCTGTCAGCATGTTCGTTTCCCGCTACACCGACGTGCGACGGGATCCACTGGAATTGCACGGTGAAGCCTTCATGCTTAGCCGCTTTAGTAGAACTAGGGGATCGCTGACAGGTCTTTTCAACAGGTATACCCCGCTGCAATATCAGGTGAATGGCTGACTTTGAATCGCTGAATATTGCGACTTTTTGCCTTTGAAACGATGACAGTTGGCGCAACGCAGCTTCTATGGCAACACACTCACTCCCTGTAGATGAAACCAAAGTCCTGAGTCACCCTGGCAGCCCACGAAATATTCAAACTGGGTGCTCCCCCTCGGCTTGTGATTTTACGTTCAACCGAGGGGATCACTGGGTGAATTGTCGCCAGCAAGGGCAGATGGACTTTCGTTTACCCCTAGGGAAAACTTTGAGTGAAAATTCAGCTGGTAAGGAGGGCTACACTTGTGGGAAAACACAATGTGCCCTATTTTGTGATGCACGCTCCCCTGTTGGTTGCGAAGAAACAGAACATTTTCAAGGCACAGAAATGTCTTTTAAAAAAAAAACAAGAACAAAAATGTATTCTTCCCGCCTCCAATTCCTGCGGCCGAACGTTGAAGCACCGTGTTTTCAGGATTCTAACGCGCACCTTTTGTCGCTAAAAGCAGCCTTGAAATTTGCGTGTGCGTAACAATCGGGCGACCAAGATCGGCTTTCATGTCGCCTGCTTTAGTTTTAATGCCAGCAGGAGCTGGATCAGCAAGTTCATGAAGCACAAATGATATGCTCCCCAGTTGCGTGCGTCAAATGAGTAAAGATTTACTTACTGCCAGGTACTGGGGTCATGTCTTTCACATCTGCGCGGTAGTACCGACTTCAAATTATTTTTTTTTTTAAATTCCATATGAAACTTTACCTGCGGGTTACAATAGGAGGAGCGTTAGAACTGCGCTAAGAGTTATTAGAAATTATTAAGTTTTATATTTATCTACTAGAACAACCTTTTCATTTTGG